>JARJHM010000444.1:0-264403 GCA_033356055.1 Carex pumila
AATTAAAATATTAAGAAATAGATCAATTCCTCTATTTTTTTTATAAGTAGAATAGATTAATTTTGACATCCATTCATAATTTCATATGGAAATCATGTTGAGTGGAACAGATCAATTGTTTATACTTTATAGAAACATGAATATGTAGTATAGACCAAAGTGCACTATGAATAGTACAGTAACCTCACTCTTTGAATATATTTCAAAGTATTTAGGATTATATTTAACTAACTGTAATAGTTTAGGGACCCCAAAATAATTTTTTTCTCATAAAAACTTGAATCATAGAATATTTGTGCCACACTTGGAAATTTGAAATTGATGGATAATTAGTGGAAATATAGACAAAATCATGATTGCTTCACATGGATTTAGATACAGTAATTGCAGCTATACTAAAAAGGAATAATTGTAAATTATGACAAATGAATAAATAAATTAAGACATCACAAGTTCTCAATAAACTACTTCAATCAAAATACAGACTAATGCAAATCAACTTGAAGAAGATCAGGCCAAGAGTAGGACTCCCAAGGTGAAAGCAGATGCAAACTGGATTAGTAACATTATCACCTTTGCAAGACGGTGGTGTTTGCGCGGGTTTTCCATGACGAATAAGATCCAGCCGATCACCATTGTGGTTATCCCAGAGACAAAGGTGAAACCATGAACGATTGAGAGGAGTACATGAATGTATGTTGAAATTGGATTGGTGAATGCTTGATATGCAACTGCAGCGTTGATCATCCCTATTACAGCCAAGCTACTACCCAAGTACTGAAGCTGCGTGTTCTCCTGATCTGGTGCTCTGGCACGGCCGGTGCGGATGATGGCACAGTGTGCACGGTATTGGGCGCGCATCAAGTTGCCGATCAAATAGAGTGCTTCTGCTTCCTCCATTGGGCAACCTATGGAATTATAAATAACAAATAAAAAAGGTAGAAACAGAGGATGAGGGGCTTATGTTCGAAAAAACAGAGGATATCTTTTGTGCCTTTATAGAGAAAGATGTGTACCTAGATTGCGAATGTGGGGGCCTAATTCATAAACAAAAATTGTTTTTTGTGGTGACCCCACATATGCAGAAAGTTTTGTGTGAGAAAAAAAAAATTTGTTATTATCATGTGTGCATTTTAACGGAAAAACTTTTTCATGCGCGAATCTTTATCAATATCAATGGTTGGGATCCAAAAGTCAATACATTTGGTGATTTGGTACACTTTTCCAAAGTATAGAAAGTAACCGGGAGAAAGTTCGTATTTTTTAATATTTTAAGTAATCTATGAAGAATGACGCAACGCTATGCATTACACGTTACCTAACGCTATATGCACTCGGTTGGGATCCAACCGCTAAATAAAAAAACTCAATGAATACGCCTACGGCCTTTGAATAGAAAAAAAAAAAGTCCACTTGGTCGCCGTTTGGTAGACTCTCCCTATCTACATACATTAATTACATTCAGTACTGGAGATATCATTTTATCAACGCTGTGCATTTAAGTTAGTGGAAAATGTGTTAGTGTTAGACCTACAAGCAATTTGATATCTGCATTACATTCAGTACTGGAGATAAATATACTTTACCCCATGCAGATATTCAACCTCATGCACATGCAAATACTTTAATCCTCAGTTGGAGCTTGTTCCCAAGTTCATAAAGGGTTTTGTATTTGCATGGACATTTAATTAATTATAATATCTGACTTTTATAATGTATTTACAAAAAAAGAACGAAAAAAATTATATAGTTATAAATCATACATTTTCATGCAATACAAATTACATGGACTATTCTTACAATATCATTTCTTTTACACAGGTCGTTCTTACCTTGCAAAAAACTAGTCCTATGCTTGTAAAAAATCTAGTAGTGAGAGCTCATAAACACCCACTAACACACGTACCTGCAGTCTAAAAAAGTAAGAAAAATGAGTGTATAATTAGGGTTTCTGTTGTGATCTTGGTTCTATTCAAGAAAATCATACTACTCGTATGATAGTCTCTCTCCTGTCCTCTCTCACATCAAGGACAAACTACAGTACCGATCTCTGAGATACAAAATAACATTCTCACAAGTCAAATTATGACAAAATAGCATAATTAAGAGTAAAATTAAAATTAAAATACGTTTTAATTTTTTTTATATTTTTTATCAATAACAATTAGAAAAATATACTTGAAGTTTAAAAAGAATTTATCAAAATATATTACATCTTAATTTTCTTCAAATATATAATTTCATTTTATACTTTAAAATATATATATATATATGTGTGTGTGTGTGTGTGTGTGTGTGTGTGGGGTTAAAATGCACCCTCCTTTTTGTGCTCCAAACGTGCACCCTTCCCTCGTTTCTTCATTTTTAAAGTTCAAATAGTTCATTTGAATCTACCAATGTGTTCTACATATTAAAATGTGCTGGGAGACCAAATTTTACATTTTTTGGAAATTTTTTACTATTTTTTCAGAATTTTTTATTAAACTTAACAATAATAAAAAATTCAGCACAGTGATGATTTTCAAAAATTCTGAAAAAATAGTAAAAAATTTCCAAAAAATGTAAAATTTGGTCTCCAAGTACATTTTAATATGTAGAACACGTTGGTAGATTCAAATAAACTATTTGAATTTTAAAAATGAAAAAACGAGAAGAGGGTGCATTTTAACCCCCTCTCTCTCTCTCTCTCTATATATATATATATATAATATGCTTAATATTCAAAATAATTATAACTTTTGACTTAAAACTTTTGGACTTACACTAGTTGGTGCCCAAATTAACCTGTGGTTACTGAGTTCGCATCGTCTGCATTAACTCAAAAGAGCATTTTTTGAGTTTATACATATTGACTGTCTGATTATAAACAAAGTTCATTTGGCTTCCGCCTAAAACATAGGGGGTCTTTAATATTAGTACAGATGTAATTTGCACGAATTTTGAAGCTAATCAGACGATCCAAATACATTACTCAAAAGATTCATTTTTGTGTTAATGCAGAGGATACAAATTCGTGGTTACTTGCCATTTAGAATAGTCATGCTAGGCTGTAATTGAACTGGAAATGAGACCTAAACATTGTGGCAGTATTCAAAAATAATATTGTGTGCAGCATTCAAAAATAGATATACTAGATGACTTGAAATGGAACCCAAATACTGTCATATTCTGAGATCAATGAAGAAAGCCCATGTTGGAACTAAATTGGGTAGATGTTTCTAAAATTTGAGATCAATGAAAAAGCCCAAAACTTGCCATATCATGGAAGTTTGAGGCAATTTCACATTGAAGTCCTTTAAAATCAATCAAAAATGAACTTCAAAAATCATATCATTTTATGTAAACATTTGTCCAATAAAAATAAATAAAATTAGCAAATTTGGGAACTGACATTTAAAATTAAAGTTTTGATTATAAATAAAAATGCAAAATTGATGTGATCCATTTAATGTTCCAGAAAAAAAGATCTTGATCCATGTGATCTCTCTCTCTCTCTCTGATACAAAGTTTGACATTGCTTCTCTTATGCTGTTATTTTATTTTTTGTTTTTGGTAAAATTACAATGAAACATTCAATTAATAATGAGAGTTATGTCGGTGTGTTACAAATGTAATTCTGACCTTTTTAAACTTTAACAGTTGACACAAATTTCAAAGCTCATCTTTTATATCCACTGTAGTCAATAGGAATCATTTTTCTTTTTCTTTTTTTTGCCCGTTTCAGACTAAATCTAGACCCTTTTTTTCTAATTGTAATAAGAATACAATATCTGAGAGGATACAAATTCATTTTTGGCATAGCAGTTTGACTGGATGGATTGATCAGATCTCTCCAGATACTGACAGGTAATATTACTAAATCCAAATTATTATTTAATTAATTCTGACACGAATATCAAAAAGCAAACCAATTAGGTTTGGCATGTGTTTCAATTATCGCCTCACTGCAGTACCAATTAAATCAGCATTAATTGCAAAGCAAACCTAATCTGAAAAAACACAACGAATTCCATTTGCTGGTAAACTTCTCAGAATTAATCAAACCAAAGAATAATGTTTGACATCCGCGACTATTGGATCTGATGCGTTTTAATACCCCACATGTGACCTTTCTTTCTTTTCGATTTAATGCATGCACATATGACAGATATACCTTTACCCATATTCGGTACCACCCAAAAAGCACTAGAAAACCAAAAGTACCTTTTTGTAGGAATAACAAAAGTATCTCTATAAAAGTAATAAGAAACATATATACTACTGCCACAAAAAAAGTAGCAATCACTATCGAGTATTTACTATTTGGCGATTAAATCTAATTTGTGAATCAGCATTCTGCACGGCTCATCCTGGGTAGGATATGCACATTCATGATCTTCTTGCCACGTGGTGGATCAACAATCCATATCCTCCTTCCCCTTCCTTTCACATCGACCACAGCAAGAGCCTCACCGCCTCCCGTCACAACACAAACCTTACCTCCTCGTGCTGCTATCTGTGTGGCACCTCTAAGCTTCTCCTCGTCCTGCACCACTGTCCGCCACGTGTCCTTCCACCGTTGGTACACTCGGAGCGTCCCAGTTGTCTCATCCACAACGTAGATGTCCCCTTTTTCGTCGGCCGAAGCGGGACCACTCCATCCTGAAAGCAAACCAGTTGGCATGTCTTCCCATTGGTTCATGCGTACATTGTATACCACGCCTTCCTTCTGGCAATGGCCTCTTAGGTTCACCATGTACAGTTTACCATCCGATTCCACCGCCTCCACGGCCTCTCTGCTGAAGGTGCCATCTCTTAGAGGAGCCAGCGGGTCCCACTTCCAGTGACATGCATTTCTGACAGTGTCCCATTTAAATGCAGAGCGAGCAAGGGAAGCATTGTAATGCGAGGATCCTACTCCCGAAAATAGATAAACTGATCCGTTTAAGGAGCCCGTAGCACACCAACGGCGTGGGGAGATGGGAAATGAAGGTCCCTCCTGCCAGCGTGGAGGAGAGGGATGGAAAAGGAGAGGGGAATGGAGAGCTGGTTGCAGAGATGGAGTGGAGGCAGAGAGTAGGAGAAGATAGGGAGAAGAGGAGAGGGATTGCACTGGCAGGAGGCGAGAGATGAAGCCAGGATGCTTGAGGAGGAGAGGCGAGGGCAGTGGTGGAGGCGGTAGCGTGTCCCACCTGGCACAGAGAGGATCATAAGAGGCAAAAGACAAGGAAGGGTTGGATGAATCGGAGTCAGTAAGAAGGGAGTAAACAGAGAGCGTGGGTGAAGGGAATGAAGGGGAATACATAAAGCGACGCCATTTGTGGCACACGCTGAAGAGAAGGGATGGGGGGAGATGCAAAAGACACTGTCGGGCGAGGTCGTCAGGTAAACCTGGTAACAGAGGCTCAAGCTTCTTAGCGCAATATTTACTTCTCTTACACCATTCTGTTTCTTCGTGCACTTTTTGTTCAGTTTGGTTATTGTGGTTATTCATGGAGGAAGAATGCGGGAATTGTATTGCTTTCGAGAAGGGTTGCACACTTGCACTGGAACAGCTTGATTAATTTGCCTGTGGGACATAACAAATAAAGAAGGAAAGTGAATGTACAGCAAGCAATCGGGTGATTGATTGGAATTTGAATCCCCTCAGGTTACCTGACTCAGTAGAATTAATCGGACGGTCCAAAAATGGATTGACACACATTCCGAATCCTGACCGGATGAGAATCAATCTAAGCCGTCCGTTGAAATTGTGTGGAGTCAGGTACCTGGGAAAAAATGGATTCGCATTGATTGCCTTTAGTCATTTAAAGCTAAGAAAAAACGTCTTTTGTCGTCTTTATCCTCATAATGCATTAATATCGTCATGCCGAAAAGGTGTACCAAATCAATTTTTCCCTGAACATGGTCCTTTCATACATTGAAGCAACGGAACCTTTTACAGGACAATGTTCATACACCGGATCCGTGCGGAATCGTGTGATTCAGATTTTTAACGGTATCTTTGACCCATCACCCATATCATTTAAAGGTTATGCCTTGGGGACGAACCTGCCTAATAAAGTCCAAAAGCAACTTTTTCGCTAGAGACGCGTGATATCGGTAAGCGGTGTGGTCAATTGGGACCACGCAAAAAGTTCATGTATCCAAAATCCATCCATCTTTTAAAAAGGGGTATATATTTTAACAGAGGATAACTGGCTTCATGCAGCGCACGGACAGTAGAATTAAAACAGTTCTGAATATGGTTTGTGCTCTGCATGAAGGTAAAACTACTCTGTTACAATCTTTACCCTTTTTGTTTATTCGCGTTAATTTTACTCCCCCGTGGACCACATCATAGTTATATGTCGTGTCGTTGATTTTACTCGCGTTAATTTTTTTTATCCTTGTTATGATTTCTTTTTATAAATTTTAATAACATTTTTTTAAAATTTATGTGTCAAAATAAAATTATAAATATAATTAATATTATTTTTTCACATGCACACAAAAATATTATTCTTCTACTTTTTTTTATATAAATTTACGAGTAAAAAATTCATCGTTCATACTTATCCACATTAATTTATTTTTAAAAGCTCTTGAGAAGAATCAAAATTAAGTTGAAATGTTATAATTCTTAACATGTATACATGAAAAAAATTATAGAGATCATAGATAACATTTATACTTTTAATATTTAAATAATTAATTACATATTATTAAAATTTAAAAAAATATAATAGATGCACAAAATATGAAAAAAAAAATTGAGTTTGAATAATTTTCTTGTCCATCAATGTTCATGAATATACAGAAACTATCCGCGTCACTGTATTTTATAAGTTTTTGATAACAATTAAAGTGTCATAACTTTTACATGCATAAAAAAAAAATACAAAGATCATATCTAACATTTAAATATTTAATTCTACATTTTAAAAATTTTGAAAATTAAAATATTACCAAAAAACTAAATTCGAAACTTCGAACTAAGTAGCTCAGTAAATTGATTATATATTGAACTTGTAAAATACTACTTTTTATTATTTTTGAAATTTTTTTACTATTTTTTATCATTCATGAAAGATGGCAAAAAATAACTTAAAAATAAAAGAAAATTGCCAAAGGTCATTTTTAATTATAGGAAAGGAAATACTTTTTTTTTTTTGAAAAACTAACAGAAGCTATCAGTGAATAGGAAAGGAAATACAACTGTATTTGTACAATAGTCTAACTCTATATCTAATTTTAAAACCCTGATCCATATTATTTTTAAAATTTAAATTATAGTCAATTGCATTCAACAAGTTAAATCTAATGATCAAGAAGGAATATTATGGTACTTGAGACCTAAAAAATATGTTCCAGTATTAAATTGGAGCACAAACTTCTCAGATTCTGAGATCAATAAAAAAGGCCCATGTAAAAGAAACTAAAAATTCACATCACACATATTTAATTTTTTTTTTTTTGTAGAAACTAAAAAACATGTTAGGAAATTTTTTTCTTCAAAAAAGAAAAGAAAAATATGGAATCATGGAACTGGTGCGGGCCTAGTAATTTTCGAACAAATATGCAGTAAAGATGGAGTTTAACATCTTAAAAAAAAAAATACTAGAACTGTACTGCTGGTGCGGTTCTAACAACCTTTCCTTGTAGTGAACGCACCATATTAGTGTAGTTACATTTGTTTTTAAAAAAATATATATATTCGTTCTCTTTCTTGAATAATTAATTTTTTTATTTCTAAAAAGAAAAAAGAACTACATATTTTATATATGTTATGTACAAAATTTTGAGACTGTGCAACATGTTACATTCAAAAAACTACTGATTTTGAAAAATTCTAAAAAAATAGTGAAAAATTCTAAAAAATAGTAAAAAATTCTAAAAAACATATAAAATTTGGTATCCAAGCACATTTCAATATGAAGAACATGTTAAGAAGTTCGAATTGACTATTTGAACTTTAAAACTAGAAATATATATGAGCACAAATTAAAACACTCATTTTAATTTGCAAAACATAGTAGCCTTACTCTCCTATATATATATAGATATATAGATATATAGATAGAGATATACATATACTGAATTCTTTAATAAAAAATAATTAGTTTCACCAACATTAATTTGGATACCAACACATATTTATGTAGGGACAAATTTTATTCAATGTTCGAACCTAAACTGTCTTATCTACTTTAAAAATTGTGCGGCCATATTTATTAAGTTATTAACTTGGCATTATTAAAGCATGGCTTGGGATTGAACTATTTGCCTTGCTTAATTTCTACCTTATTCTTTGAGGCCTATTTAAAAGAATAATGTAGGTCATCCTTGATTTTATCTATTCAAAACCAAGTCTTCCTGAAGACTATTCTTAGAGCCACCAGCCATATCCTCTCCATTTTAACGGATGATCGATGGAGACTCTTTTGCTAAAAGTTAGTGCTGGACCTTGCCTTGCTTTTTCCCCTTTTCTCCCTCCCCCTCCCCCCTCTAATGGCGATTAAACCAAAAATTCTTCATACTCCCTCTCTACTCTCACTAGCTCTCGTAGTAAACGAGTAACCCACCCCTCATACGTAACTCTCCTCTTCCACCACTCTCTCCCTTGTAACTACCTTTTCCCTTACCTTCCCTCTAAACCCCTTTTCCTTTCTTTGTCCTCTAAATTCCTTTTTGGAGCATCTGATCTCTATTCTTCAACTCCAGCTAAGGGATGAACGAAGAAGTACAAGAGGTACTAGAGGATGAAGCCTTGGAAAGACCCTATCCCTTCCCGGCACAAATCCAAGATCATCACTACTGCTACTTGTCACCCCCCGATGAGCACCGACGGTTATTGGTCAAACTGGGCTGCTCGGTTTGGATAAAACCGCTCAGCCACATTTCTCCACCTGCCTCAGATCAGCTAATGCAGCTCCTAATAAATAGATATGGAGGCTTGGCTCCAAATTACCACATTTCATCTCTAAAATAGGGATACCTGGTCAGATTCCCAGATTGGCTTGTTCCTGAAGAGTCCCTGTTGGATGCCGCATACTGGGAGCAAACTCACCAAATTAGGGTGCTACCATGGCAGAGCATCAATCAGTCAAGCTACCTCCCTCCAAGCTTTAAAGCAATGGTGAAAATACATGACTTTCCGATTGACTACTGGCACCCGATGTATTTCAGACAGGCTACGTCGGCCATGGGGGTAATTGTGGCAATCCCGGGGGATGTGCTAAGAGGACAGAACAGGGCATTTGTGAAGCTCCTATTGGATTGTTATGACCCGAAACTAATTCCACACAGCATCTATGTTAGCCACGGGGAGCACTGGACTGAATGTCGAGTGGAGCTAGAAGGCTGGCCAGCTATTCCTGGAGGGTCGGTCCCACCACCGCCACCAAATGGAGGAGGTCGGCGAGGTGTCAATGATCAAAATGGTCAGCCTCACAACTTTACAGCCCCCTACATCCCACCATGGAGGAGAAGAGGTCTACATCTTCCGCCAAGATTTGATCCGAACAGAAGGGCTGCTCCGGCGGCTCAAGAACATGGGAATCATGGATGGCTCACCAAATTAAACCCTACACCAAGCCTAATCCAGAAGAATAAAGCAGCACAGAGGACACAGAGTACCTTTCTGAATGATTCGCTGCATGGGTACGTACCGAGGACAGATGGTAGCCATCACGTGCATCACCACAAACATCCCCCCCAGATACAAATAAAAATTAGAACGTTCAGATTTTCCAATGAAGCAGCTAGAAAATATCCCAACCCCATTTTGAGGGATCTTCTAAAAATACCCCTAGCAGTACACTACAAAACCTTCTTACACTCATGCTTGTCATATGCCCCTGCTTTATACCCCCTAGAAAATTACAAAAAACCCCAATTAAAAACCTACAGTACACTACAAACCTCGTCCATTCTAGGAGCACCGCCGCATTTCTTCTGCACCAAGAAAAACAGATCCCCAATGGCATCCCCCAGAACCAACTTCACAAAAGAAGATGAGGCACTCATAAGCAGATTTGTCGGGTTGCAAACCGGAGATGGGTTGGTGCACAAGGTTCAAGTGCCACATAGTGCAACTACAAGCACAGCTTGGGAGGTAGCACTTCTCTTGAAGGTGGTAACCGACCGAACAGTGCTGGACAACCAATTCACCAATACCATGATCCAGGCATGGGGAGCAGATCCTAACACTCTCATTCGGCCAATCTCAAAGAACCTCTATCTAGTCGAGTTCATCAGCCAAGAGGAGTTGCTCAAGGTTTCTCTGGGGGGTCCATGGACCTACCGTGGAGACTTGGTGGCGCACAGGAGAGTTTCTGCACATTCAGACCTTCAACCAAAGCACATTGGTTTCGCTAATGTCTGGGTCCAGCTGCACAACCTTACGGAGGAGGGTATTGATATCGTAGCATCAGAGCTGGGGACTCCGGTTTCATCACCGGTGGAAGGCTTTGTGAATGGAAGGCGGTTTATCAAGGTTAAGGTAATGATAACTATCACTAAACCTTTGAAAGACCATGTTAGCTTCACACATCCCATACTGGGGGATATCAAGGTCTTATGCTCCTATGAAAAGGTGTCTCGGGTTTGTAGGTTTTGTGGGGCTTTGGGGCATGAAATATCAGGGTGTCCAGACCACCAAAGGTTGACATGCTGAACTTAAATTCAATGGAGCAATCCCAAATAGTAAGAAGCAAGGAAAAGGATCTCCAAGAACAACATACAATGTGTCTTGCCATGTTGGAAAAATTTTGGCATCAACGTTCTAGAGTGCAGTGGGCCCAGCTGGGTGATCAAAACTCCAGATTTTTTCACGTGTCAACGGTTACTAGAAGAAGGAATAATGAAATTAAATGTCTAACTTTGCCGAATGGGGACCTTGAAACGGATGCAAAGTCCATTAAGAGAGCCTTCATTAATCACTTCAAAGGCATTTATCAAAAACAGGTGTTGCAGACTGTTAACGAGGTGTATCCAGAGGCATTATTATCAGCCCTGCCAAAAATTCCAGAATGGTTTAAACCGCACCTTGAAGTACAGCCAACAGGGAAAGAGATCAAAAGGGCTCTATTTCTATTGGGTCCGGATAAAGCACCGGGTCCAGATGGGGTTAATGCTAGGCTGCTTCAAGAAAATTGGGAATGTTTCGGCCCGATTATAATTGAAGAAGTAAGCCGATTTTTCTGCACAGCCTCTTTGCCAAGTAGCATAGCACGTTCTAATTTAATTTTAATCCCAAAATCAGAAGATCCAAAAGAAGTTGGAGATTACAGGCCTATTTCTGTATGCAATTCAATCTACAAAATTATTTTGAAGGTACTTGCTATGCGATTACAACCCATCATCTCTCACTGCATCTCAAGAGAGCAGACGACATTTATTCCAGGCAGGGAGATAACTGAGAACACAATTCTACTTAGGAAAATTCTCCATTCATTTAGAGCAAGGAATTATAAAAATAGAGAATTTTGCCTTAAAGTGGATTTGTCGAAAGCTTTCGACCGAATGGATTGGTTATATTTGAAATCCTTGCTGCCTCTATATGGGTTCCCACCTATTTTCTCAAATTGGATAATGGAGTGCATCCAATCGGCAGAGTATTCAGTGGTAGTGAATGGGGTTGGTGACGGTTTCCTCAAACCCAAGAGTGGTCTTAGGCAGGGTTGCGCTTTATCACCATACATGTTCATTCTGGGCATGGATCTTTTAACTAGGCACTTGCAATTTCAGGTGGATGGAGGGGTGCTCAAAGGGGTTAAAATTGCAGCATCGGCTCAACCAATGGTAAGCTGTGTATATGCGGACGATTTATTGCTTTTCGGAGCGGCAACAGAGGCTGAAGCAATACTCATCAAACAAGCACTGTGTCAGTTCTCGAAGGTTTCTGGTCAGATCATAGGACCGCAGAAAAGTAATGTTTGGTTTAGTGCTTTAACGGGTCTGGAACAGATCCGAAATGTATCCGCTATCCTACAGGTGCCATCTAACAGGCAACCTGGAAAGCACCTAGGGGCACCAGTCAACCCGGGTAAAGCGTCATATGATTTCATTATGGAGAAATTTTCAAACAAGTTAACGGCTTGGAAGGCGAGGCTGTTAACCCCGGTAGGGAGAGTGGTGCTCATTAAATATGTTCTGCAGTCTCTACCCGTGTACTACATGGCCACTGAGAGGCTGCCAAAAAAGATACTTTCGGCTCTGACTAGTTTAATTAGAAAATTTTTCTGGGGAGCAAATGATAAGGATCGATTCATGGCTTATGTCGCATGGGATAAGATAACACAACCACTCCAGAATGGAGGACTAGCGATTAGAGATCTCAACGTGGTTAATGAGGCACTCCTAATGAAGGCTTTGTGAAAACTTGCTTCTAACTCAGATGCTCAATGGGTAAGACTAGTCAAGGCAAAATATCTACCTCGCTCACATCTTTGGAATTCCAAAAGAACCTATAACTGCTCTATTTTTTGGAGGGGGGTAATGAGCCTTAGGGAAAAACTTTGGCCAATGGTCCACTTCGAGATTGGTGACGGGGAAACATGCACTGTGTTCAACCAGCCATGGGTAGAAGGAGGGGTGCCATTACTGCCGAGTAACAGGGAAGCTAGAAATATCAAGGTGTGTGAACTCACGGACCAACAAACCGGCAATTGGGACATGGAACGCCTCATACAACTACTAGGGTATGCTTGCTGCCTCAAAATTGTATCCGAGATCAAACCCCCCAATGGTCATGCAGGACCGGACAGGCTAGTTTTCAACTATGCTACTGATGGGAATTACTCAGTAAAGGGGGCCTACAGGTACCTGATGTCTCAAATGAGACCACAGCCGGTACTGACAACACAGCAACTACAGTTCAACAAAGAGGTGTACTTGATGGTTTGGAAGAAAGGATGGATCGTGCCTAGAGTAAGATTGTTCATTTGGAAAGTAACTGTTAATGCACTCCCACTTGGAAAAACAATAGCGGATAGAACATCCAGAGGAGACCCGATGTGTCAGACTTGCGGGCAGGGCCAAGAGGATGCAAATCATATGCTATTTCAATGCCCTTTTGCTAGGGGGTGTTGGTTAACTGGGCCTCTACCGCTACTTTCTCAACACCTGCAAGGATCAACTCAACAAATTCTACACGAACTATCCTCGGTAACATTTGATGAGGATTGGACAACAATAGCAAATGTAATATGGGCTCTATGGAGATGCAGAAACGATTGCGTGTATGGGGGAAAGGTACCAAACAGAGAACAATTTATCAAATTCCTAACAGCAATGCAGCGGGAGGCAGGGTTATTCAACAGTGCTACTAAGGGAAAAGGGCAGAGAGAAGGGGGAGTACCGGTACAAGAACAACCAAGCAATACCGGGTTTAATTGTTGCATTGACGGATCTTGGAAGGAAAGATGTGAAGGGGGGGGGGCAGGCTTTATACTAAAACAGGATAATCAATTGATGCATACAAGGCAGAAAGGATCCAAGCATGGTCCCCTCTACATGCAGAGGCTACAGCACTGTTAAAGGTTGTCCGGTATGTAGGAGATAAGGGAATATCGGAGTGTGTTTTCTACACTGACAATGAAATGCTAGCAAACATTTGTGTACAATTAGGACCGCCGATTAATGTGGAATGGAGGGTTGCAAATGAAGCATACCAGTTGTGGGAAATAATGAAGAGGAATGAAGGATTCCAGTGCATAAAAATAGACAGAACCCTCAACGAAGAGGCTGATACTTGGCAAAATGGGGAAGGGAACTGGCATTGACCTATGAGGGATTTAGATATCCAATTTTTGGTAGATCGGGGTAGTCTTAGAGGAGGATAGCTTACAAAAGATAGATACTGGTCTCAATTTTGCTTTATTTAAATGATGTACCAGTTAACAGTTCAATGAAATACAAACAGCCTGCAGGCGTGATTCAAGCAAAAAAAAAAAACTCTTTTGCTAACTAAGATGCTATCAGGCCAGCATTTAGTTGAATCATATATATAACCAACTGAATTTAGAAATTAAGGATTCCCTGGTAGGACGAGAAGTAGGATGAAGAAGCAGGGGAATTAATGCCAATGGCCATTGAAACTAGAAATTCTCTCTACCAGTACAAGCAAATAATGCCCACCATACATTCTCTACATTAATATTAAGAGTTGCTTCTAGAAAAAATATAAAAGTTCATAAATATAAATAAATCTGTGAATCTAAACCGTTTGTCCAAATTTTAATGTGAATCGAGCAGTGTTTAATAGTGTTGTAAAAAACATCTGTTTAGCTTAATTGATTGGTCAATTAATCGTTTGTGGTGATCAAATTGTTGTAAATAGACTTGTTAGAATGTTATTGGCATTGACGAGCGAATAGCTAGAGTGCTTCTGCTTCCTCCAGGACGTGACCTATGGAATTAAAAATAAACAAATAAAATACTTTTTAAATAAGTCTGGATTTAGTTGTACAAATATATATATCAAATTTCTGCATGTTTAAACAGTAATAGCAAATGGATATAAATATTAGGGTCGGAGTTCCAAGAAGTTAGGCAAATGGTTTGAAAGTAAGAAGAATTAGCTTCAGTCACCGAAGTGTAAATTTACTACTATATGGCTCGGGTTATTTATGACAAATAAGAGCAATCCGATCATCGCCATTGCAGTGTTCCCAGAGATGAAGGTGCATGAAACCTTGAACGACTGAAATGATCACACGCATGTATGTTGGAATTCGATTTGCAAGGTTTCTTGCTGGCTGATTGATGAAGGCATGATATGCGGAGAAGTTCTGTCTGTGTTCTCCTGGTCTGGTGCTCTGGCAAGGTGTGCGCGGTATTGGCTCCTGCTTCCTCCATAAATGGTTGTTTATTCTAATTTTGCGACTGATGGAATTAACATAAAAAAAAATGTAAGAAAAAGAGAAACAGAGGAGTGGTTTGTGTTAGAGAAACAGAGCAGTTCTTTTGTGCTTTTGTAGTATGAAAACAAGAACTTAATTTCTGATTGTATCAAATACTTAGATAAGAATTTTCACAAATCAGGTGCATGAGGAGCCACGTGTCCTATAGGCAAGATGGCAAGAATTTTGACTTACACTAATGAATCGGTAGACGGTAGATATCTGCGTCTCCTGAAGTTTGCTCAAGAAAACGTGTATTAATATTAAATGAAACACGCCCAAAATAATCTGTGGTTACTTTGAAAATGAACACTACAATAATATATAATTAAAATTGTGGATATAATTTTGAAACAGGGTGTCTGTAATTTTTTTTTTAGGGTAACAAACCAATTGTAATATTCTTACGATATTTCATTGATAAAAAAGTATTTACATCTCATTAGTTCTACAAATTAACACTTACAAATATTAAACTATTTATAATCCTAACTTAACTACCAGAATCTTAACAGAACCTGCCCCATCTCAAAGCCTGCACTACCACCTAATTTACCAGTATCATGACCGGTCGCCTCCTGCCTCTTGCTGCCTCACATGTCTTGCCACCTCGCTTCAGCCGCCTCGCACTACAATAATATGTTATAAACCATGGATTTGGCATTCCTTCGATAGGTATTGTAGGGAATCAGGACTCTCAAATAAGAGTGCACAGGGGCGCACGCACACACCCCGCGGTCTAATGCATACCAACTGAAGAAGAGCAGGCCAAGAGTAGGATTCCCAAGGCGAAAGCAGATGTAAACTGGATTAGTAGCAATATCACCTTTGCAAGACGGTGATGTTGGAGGGGGTTATCATGGACAACCAAGAGCCAACCGATTGCCATTGTGATGATCCCAGAGACGAAGGTAAAACCTTGAATGACTGAGAGGATCACATGCATGTACATTGGATTTTCATCGGCTAGGTTTCTTGCCGGCGGATTGATGAAGGCATAATATGCAACTACAGCATTGATATTCCCCATCATTGCCAAGCTACTACCTAGGTACCGAAGCTGCATGTTCTCCTGGTCTGGTGCTCTCGCACGACCCGCACGGATGATGGCACGATGTGCACGGTATTGCGCACGCACTAGGCTGCCTATCAAGTAGAGTGCTCCTGCTTCCTCCATAAATGGTTGTTTATTCTAATTTGGCGACCGTTGGAAATAAAAGAAAAATATAAGATATAGAGACAGAGAAGTGGTTTGTGTTAGAAAAACAGAGCAGCTGTTTGGAGCTTTTGTAGTAGAGAAATATGGGAATTGGGAAGAACTTTCTTATTGTCTGAAGAAAAGGAGCACCCTCCTATTCTTTCATCTGAACCATTCAAAATCGATCACATGGTTTCAATTATTTTTTTCTTTTATATAAATATAATTTATTAAAATAATTTAGATGTAATTGAATTTGTGTGATCAATTTTAGACGGTTCAGATGGAAGAATAGAAGGATAATTTTTTTCTTAAGAAAAAAAGCAGATTTGAATCCGTCTCAAGAAACCTTAAAAAATGTTAACTCAGGTGCGGAGCCACGTGTCCTATAGAATAAGAAAATAAAATACGTGTTTTTATATATTGTTTTCTCAATAACAATCAGAAAAAATATTCTTAAGATTCAAAAAGATTATAAATTATATTACATCTTAATTTTCGTCAAATATATATTTTTAGTTATACCTTTAAAATAAATTATAATAATATGTTCAATATTCACAAAAATTATAAAATTAAATTTCACCCTCAAACTTGACCTCCTATAAAGACTTCTTCACGTTTTTTTTTTTTTATAACTGCAGTGTTATGCCAACCGGCACAGGCTGTTGGCTTTGACTTGCACTGGTGTCTGGTCAGTAGATATCACATGCCCAAATTAACCTGTGGTTACTTGCCATTTAGAAAAGTCATGGATAATAGGGCTGTAATGTAATGAGCTGTAAATCGAATCAATTCAAAAGCTATCGTTGGATTAGCGATTTTCAAAATGACTTAATAAATAGTAAAAAATTTCAGAAAAATGTAAAATTTGATCTCTAAGCAGATATTAATATGGAGAAAAAGATGAACGGTTCAGATCGACCTTTTGGATTTTGAAATTTCAAATTTTCACCGGAAATATTTCGACCCATATGCTAGAGGAAGCGCGTTAGCCGTACTCTATATATATATATATATATAAAGACTTCTTCACTCATTTTTTTTATAACTGCAGTGTTAATAGTGTGTTGAACCTGTTGGCTTTGACTTGCACTGGTCAGTACATCTCACATGCCCAAATTAACCTGTGGTTGCCATTTAGAAAAGTCATGGATATTTATAGGGCTGTAATGAGCTGTAAATGAGCGAGTCAAGTCATCAAGATATTATCTCAAGTTCATTTAAATTCACACATTCAATTCTTCCGTTATGGTCGGCTCACTAGCCAAAATAATTGCAAAGTGCTTGGAATAGCTTATTTTGTAGTCCGGGCTGGCTCTATCCGCGATAAAAGCCTAGAGCTTCTTTTTCACTCTGGTTCGAAAAGAGTGCGTATTCTCTGAGATATCTCATATTTTGCGTGACTAACGTGTCCGGTGTCTATTCAGGGATGACGTAGGGGGCCAGTATTATTTGAGCTTTGAGATTCACACAGAACGTATTGCAACGGTTGAGATTTTCCAAAAAGTCACACAAAATATGAGATATCTCAGAGGATGCGAATTACGTACTTGAGACAACTTGAGTACGTAATCCTAGTAGAATCGTCTGCTATCTCTTTCCCGCAAACTGAAGAAGAAGGAAAATAATTAAAGGAAGAAACCATTATAGCATGGTATACTAACCAGTTTGTGTTGTTGAGATACGTGCCGAATTCTATCAGTTTCAATAATTAAGCTTTCCTTTGAAAAGATTTCGTTTGTTATTTGATCTTCAATTGGAACCACAGTAGTAGGATTGGTACGTTTAAAAGTAAAAAAGAAAAGAAAAAGATTATTATCGTTATATATAGTATATGCACTTATAGTAGATAATGCACAATTAATTTAATTAGAGGACTCAAGTGCTCTGTTGTTTTTATATTCTAATCATATTTTTAAAATAGAGTAAGACTTGGGTGCTATGGATAGCATAGGGGCTACGGTGCTACGGCTCAATATTCGAGTTTTTAAATTTTTAACGGTTGATCCGACCGTTCATCTTATTCTCCATATTAATATGTATTTGGAGACCAAATTTTACATTTTTTGAAATTTTTTTACTATTTTTTTAGCTAGGTAGAAAATCACATGATCTAAACAATTATGCACCATTCAGATATTTGATTTTCTATCTATCTAAAAAAATAGTAAAAAAATTCCAAAAAAATATAAAATTTGGTCTCCAAATACATATTAATATGAAGAACAAGATGAACGGTTCGGGTCAACTGTTAGAATTTTGAAAACTCAAATATTGAGCCGTAGCACCGTAGTCCTCTATGCTATCCATAGCACCCAAGCCTTACTCTTTAAAATATATATATATATATATATATATATATAGAGAGAGAGAGAGAGAGAGAGATGGGCTATGGTGCATTGCAATGCATATGCATCCTTGTGCATTGAACCATAAGTCACCGATTCAAAGTCTAAATGACCGATCCACACCGTTCATCTTGTTCTCCATATTAATATGTGCTTAGAGACCAAATTTTACATTTTTTTTGGATTTTTTTTACTATTTATTAAGCCACTTTGAAAATCGCTGATCCGGTGGTCTAGAAATTTTTACTGTTCACCGAGATTTTCAGATGTTCAATAAATCTAATTAAAAATAGTAAAAAAAATTTCAAAAATTGTAAAATTTGGTCTCCAAGCACATATTAATATGCAGAGCAAGATGAACGGCTTGGATCAGTCATTTAAACTTTGAATCGGTGATTTATGGTCTAATGCACAAAAGTGTCTATACATTGCAATGCACCATAGCCCATCTCTCTCTCTATATATATATTTAAATTTTATATTTTTGAAATTTTACTATTTTTTAGCTGTTTTTTTAAAAAAAATATAAACACAACACAACTAAAAAACACAATATGTGACGCACCTCTCCATATGCAAATGTGGTATATGTTCTCCATTGAATATATAGTAAAGACAATACGTACTTTTGTGTATGTCAGTTTGACATATTCATGTTAAAATAAAGATATATACATTCGTGTCAAGTGGTGTTGTGACTAGTGTGACTTGAATTATGTGTTGTGTCGCACTCAAATTAATTTTTTACGTATCGCAAAATATTGTCAATTAAATTGTGGATGTTGATCACAACAAATGAATGGTCACGATATGTAAATTAACATTATAAATTTTTGAATTAATTTAGTATAATGTTAAGTATTAAATAAAGCTTATAATTTAATTTTATTATGTTAATGTTTCATTATTTTGCACCAATATATCTCCTTTGCATAATTATTTTATTAATTTCTTTATTGATTATGTTTCAAAAAAATTATTGTTTATGTTATTTATTGGAAACTTAATTTAACGGAAAGTACTATTTTCACGTCATATTTACGTCATAACGTAAGGTACCATCTTAATTACGTCATATATTTTGAAGGCAATCACATTAGGAAGTACTATTTAGGAAGCTACATAATTTGTTCCGTCACATTTAAAAGAGAATTTTTATTTGTAGAAATAAATAAATAAGAGTTACGAAAATCGAAAGGGAAATTTTTTTGTGTGAATATTAAATAGTTTGGATGCTACAATTAAGAATGGAATAGTATCTGCGAGGAATACTGTTGGTATACCGTCGCGGATATATGCTACTGTTGTTAATAGAAAAAATACATTTATGTCAGGATTTTTGACATATACGCATGCATATTAAATTTGTGATCATATTTAATTCAATATGCACGCGAAAATATTATTGTTGCTTTAAATTTGTGGAAAAAAAAATTGAACGGTCAAGATTTTCGACATATCAACTCAAAATTTGAGATATCTTATGAGATGCGAATTGATTTGCATACAACTCCAAATAGGTTTAATTAGCTTTAGAAACATGAATTTGGATACAAAGAAAAGCAAACACACAGGAAGATGTTTGCATTCAACAGATTAATACATGTCAAACCTCCGAAGAAGAGCGCGCGGCCCTGCACGTGCACACCCCGCAGTCTAATGCAAATCAATTCGAAGGAGAGTGGGGTAAGAGTAGGATTCCTAAGGTGAAAACAGATGCAAATTGGATTAGGAGTATGATGGCCTTTGCAAGGCCACGGTGTTGGCCAGGGTTATTCATGACGAACAAAAGCGTGCTGATTGTCATTGCAGTGATACCAGAGACGAACGTAAAACATTGAAAGATTGAGAATATTACATGCATGTAGGTTGGATTTGGATTGATGAATGCTTGATATGCGACTGCAGCTAGCATTGATTGTCCCCATTACTGCCATGTTACTTCCCAAGTACAGAAGCTAAATGTTCTCGTGATCTGGTGCTCTGGCACGACCTGCACGAATGATGGCACAATGTGCACGGTATTGCGAGCACACCAGGTTGCCCATTAAATAGAGTGCTTCGGCTTCCTCCATTACAGTTGTTTATTCTAAATTGGAATCAGAGGAGGAGAGGTTTGTGTTGCAAAAACACAGCAGCTCTTTTGAGTCTTTATAGACATAGATGGTAGCTAGATAAAGTAGAGGTCTGGATTCCCTAGAGTAACTCAAATTTTGATCAGAATTAAGATCTAGACCGTCCGATCAGAATTAAGATCAATCCAACTTAAGGTGGAATGTACGATGTGACGACATCCCTTTAATATTTGTACCAAATAGATTGAACGGTCCTGATCAAAACTCCAAATTTGAGCTACTTTATGGGATCCGAATTGGGTAGAGATCGAGGGGAGAATGACTCCTTATCGGAGAAAGTTTTTACTTAAGGTCCCTTTCCAAGAATGTTTTTTATTTTCTGATTCCGATTTCAATTCCGAAATTCAGAAGCATGATATACACGTGAGATTTCTCTAGTCTAAGATGATGTCGGGCCTGATGTTAATTAGTTGACGGTGGTTTTCACATGAACACGTGCATTTTCAAAAGAAGAGCAGATTCATTGCCCCCAGGCTGTTAGGACCCGTACACGTGAGATTTCCCTTGTTTAAGGGGTTCAAATCTGCTCCCTTTCTCGAGGAAAGAAGCATCCTCCTATTTTTTCAATCTGAACCATTTAAAATTAATCAAACGGTTTCAATTATATCTGATTCATTTTAATAGATTATATTGATATAAATGAAAAAATAATTGGAGCCGTTTGATCGACTTTAAATGGTTCAGATTGAAAAATAGGAGGACGCTCCTTTTCTTGAGAAAACGAGCAGATTGGAATCCTTGTTTAAGATGATGGCGTCACGTTCGTTGACCGTGATTTTGACATCCATTAGCATATCTAGACTAGGGTGTGAACGATACCCTCTTAACCGTTTCCCATACGGAGTGCGTATCCTCTGAGATATCTCAACTTTTGCGTGACCAACGTGTCCGTTGGCTATTCGGGGTGATGTACGGGTCAGTATTATGTTTGCTTTGAGATTCGTGCAGGACATTTAAACGGTTGGGATTTTCCATAAAGTCACGCAAAGTTTGAGATATCTCAGAGGATAACGAATTCTTCCCATACGTGCACCATATTCAATAATAAAGCAAATAATTATACGGTATGGATGAAGATTATTTTTGGACCTGTTATTCAACAGTTGTTATTCTATAGAGTAAATATATAAAATAAAATTATGTGACAATGTTTAAGTAATAATTAGCGATGGTAAAATTTATTTTTGTAATATTTTATATGATAACGTTTGAGTATAATTAGTCATGTACTTTTGTTATTTAGTATATGTTTTTTGCAATAAGAAAAATATTAAATATGTTATTTTTATTGAGCTAGGCTACGGTGAGTTGCAAAGTAAATCAACTATTTTACTTCACGCTTATATTTTGTGATTTTAAAGTTCAAAACGTTGATCTGAACCGTTCATCTTGTTCTCCATATTGAAATATGCTTGGAAACCAAATTTTATATTTTTTGGAATTTTTTTTACTATTTATTAAGCAATTTTGAAAGTCGCTGATCTGATGGTCCAGAAAATTTTACCGTTTTTTACTGTTCACAGCAAAACAACAACTTTCAAAAATGCTTAATAAATAGTAAAAAAATTCAAAAAAACTGTAAAATTTGGTCTCCAAGCACATTTCAATATGGATTAAATATCTAATGGTTCGGATCGTTTCATTTGGACTTTCAAAATAAAAATACGGTGTGAAGTAGAAACGCGTTTTAATTACTTCGCAACTCACCGTAGCCCATCTCATTTTTATTTGTATACTTTGTTATTTTAGTTAAATAATTGAATTTGTTCGAAGAGATATTAATGTTTTTAAATTTTCTTACTTTATAAAAGTATAATTTAGTGGGAATTGATTGCATATTTGTTCTTTTTTATTAGTAGTGTGATTGCATGTGTGAAATAAATTAATGAGTTTAGATGTTTTATGTGTAAAATATAGTAAAATGAATATGAACTCTGTAAACATATTTTGTGTCAAGTATGTCTTAAGTATTATATTTATTTTATTCACACTTGAGATTTTTGATATTAAACAATCAAATTGAAATTTTTTTTAAAATATTAAGAGTCACCATATTCACCCCCTATAGGTGCCGTTAGAAACAACAAAGTAGTATTAGAGCAATATTATTCAAATTAAGGCACACTTAATTTGAGAATTTTCTTTTAGATCCAAAATGGTACCAATGGTACCAATGGCCCCAATATATATCACAGAACCTCCAATGTTAGATACAACAAAAAACTTTAACTATTGGAAAATATTGATGGTTAACTATATAAATTTAATTGAGGTTTGAGACATCGTTCAAAAAGGTTATACCCCTGAACTTGATAAAACTAACAATGCATTAACCATAGCATCAAAACTTCAAAAGAGAGAAATGATAATGCAATTAATGTGATATTTGTTGGATTGTATCATAATCTACTTATATGTTTAACTAGAATTTCAAAATATATATTTGTTGAATTTTACAGTTTTCTTATCTTGAGATATTGTGCAAGTTCATGACTAGATAAAATGCAACATATACATTAATGATGGATGATCAATTGCTAGATTTATCATGTAATCATAAGGTACTAAGAATTGGACATAGAAACATCACCTTAAGATTAGAATTATATATCTGTAAAATTGATAAAGTATACTTGAGGATATGCCAATTTATGGTCAACCGTAGTAACGGTTTAATTAAATCGCAGAATAGTATTTAAACCGTTGTGCAACTGATTAAATCAAAATGGCACCCCAAACTTTTAGAGACAACCGTTGTGACAACCATTATAACGACACTAGCCATCTCTGTGTTGCCCTGCGTTACCTCACTAGCCATCTCTTTCTATAAAAAACTCAGAGTATGCTTGAGATTGTGTATGAGTATTGAAGTTTTAGTTGTACAAATATATGAAATTTCAGCATGTTTAAACAGTAATAGCAAATGGATATAAATATTAGGGTCGGAGTTCCAAGAAGTTATGTAATTGGACAACCGGTTTGAAAGTAAGAAGAATTAGCTAGCTTCAGTCACCGAAGTGTGAATTTACTAATATATGGCCCGGGTTATTTATGACAAACAAGAGCAATCCGATCATCGCCATTGTGGTGATCTCAGAGATGAAGGTGAAACCTTGAACGACTGAAATGATCATACGCCTGTATGTTGGAATTCAATTTGCAAGGTTTCTTGCTGGCTCATTGATGAAGGCATGATATGCGGAGACGGAGTTCTGTGTTCTCCTGGTCTGGTGCTCTGGCACGGTGTACATGCGCGGATATAAATAAAGACGAAGGTGAAACCTTGAACGACTGAAATGATCATACGCATGTATGTTGGAATTCAATTTGCAAGGTTGCTTGCTGGCTCATTGATGACCGAAATTTTTATTAATAGAAAATTAATTAAATAAACATTGATAATGGAGAACGAATTTGAGTTTTCTCGAGATATAAGAAAAACGTGATAGTTTATAGACTATTATGATCAGAATTAGCGATAAACTAATTACCGTACTTATTAATTAACTAAAATGAAAATTTATTGGATGTGATTATTAATCACGTCCAACCACTTAAATGACTATGCATGATTTCATTCAAATTGGGCCAAATGCAATGCTAGACATGATTATCACGTCCAGTGAATTTTTCTTTTATAGTTAATTACTAAGTGTAAGTACAAAGATTTACGGTTAATTCTAACCATTATAGTCTATAATGTCCAAAGGATGTTATAAACTTTTTTTTTTCTTGTATCTCGAAAAAACTCAGATTCGTTTTCCATTATCAATACTTATTTAATTAATTTCCTATTAATAAAATTTTTGGGATTGATGAAGGCATTGAACTTCGTCTCCTGGCCAAGCCACGACACAGGACAAATGTTCTGTGTTCTCCTGGTCTGGTGCTCTGGCACGGTGTGCGCCGTATTGGCTCCTGCTTCCTCCGTAAGTGTTTCTAATTTTGCGACTGATGGAAACAACATAACAAAAAGAGAGAGAGAAACAGAGGAGTGGTTTGTGTTAGAGAAACAGAGCATGCTTTTGGATTTTTTTAGTATGAAAACAAGAACTTTCTGATGTATCAAAGAAAATAAAATAGGTTAATAAGAATTTTCACAAATCAGGTACATGCGGAGCCACGTGTCCTATAGGCAAGATGATATGAAAATGAACACTACAATAATATGTTATAAACCATGGATTTGGCATTCCTCCGATAGATATTGCACGGGGGCGCAAGCACACACCCCGTTGTCTAATGCAGACCAACTGAAGAAGTTCAGGCCAAGAGTAGGATTCCCAAGGTGAAAGCAGATGCAAACTGGATTAGTAGCAATATCACCTTTGCAAGACGGTGATGTTGGAGGGGGTTATCGTGGACGACCAAGAGCCAACCAATTGCCATTGCGATGATCCCAGAGACGAAGATAAAACCTTGAATGACTGAGAGGATCACATGCATGTACATTGGATTTTGATCGGCTAAATTTCTAACCGGCGGATTGATGAAGGCATAATATGCAACTACAGCATTGATTTTCCCCATCATTGCCAAGCTACTACCTAGGTACCGAAGCTGCATGTTCTCTTGGTCTGGTGCTCTTGCACGACCCGCACGGATGATGGCACGGTGTGCACCGTATTGTGCGCGTACTAGGCTGCCTATCAAGTAGAGTGCTCCTGCTTCCTCCATAAATGGTTGTTTATTCTAATTTGGCGACCGTTGGAAATAAAAGAAAAATATAAGATATAGAGACAGAAGAGTGGTTTGTGTTAGAAAAACAGAGCAGCTGTTTGGAGCTTTTGTAGTAGAGAAATATGGGAATTGGGAAGAACTTTCTTATTGTCTGAAGAAAAGGAGCATCCTCTTATTCTTCCATCCAAACCGTTCAAAATCATTGCACGGCTTCAATTATTTTTTTCTTTTATATAAATATAATTTATTAAAACGATTTAGATGTAATTGAATTTGTGTGATTAATTTTGAACGGTTCGAATGAAAAAATAGAAGGATGATTTTTTTCTTAAGAAAAAGAGCAGATTTAATTGAATCCGTCTCAAGAAACATTAAAAAATGTTAACTCAGGTGCGGAGCTACGTGCATGTCCTATAGAATAAGAAAATAAAATACGTGTTTTTATATATTGTTTTCTCAATAACAATCAGGAAAAATATTCTTAAGATTCAAAAAGATTATAAATTATATTACATCTTAATTTTCGTCAAATATATATTTTTAATTATACCTTTAAAATAAATTATAATAATATGTTCAATATTCACAAAAATTATAAAATTAAATTTCACCCTCAAACTTGACCTCCTATAAAGACTTCTTCACGTATTTTTTTTATAACTGCAGTGTTATGCCAACCGGCACAGGCTGTTGGCTTTGACTTGCACTGGTGTCTGGTCAGTAGATATCACATGCCCAAATTAACCTGTGGTTACTTGCCATTTAGAAAAGTCATGGATAATAGGGCTGTAATGTAATGAGCTGTAAATCGAATCAACTCAAAAGCTACCGTTGGATTAGCACATGTAATACACCTTTTTATAAATTAAATTTCCTAGAAGGATCACAATATTTTCTAGATTACATAGAAGTGACTTTTGAACCGGGATCAATAACTCAGAATCTAAGCATTTTTATTTTTGTCCAATAACACATAAAGAGATATATTAATTTTTCTTACAGCCGCGAAAAATCCGGCCTGAAAAATATTGATCCGGGTTATTTGTTGTAGTCTTTCTAATAAATCAAATTATATTTTATTACATCTATTTCTAAAGAAATATATTCAACATTTCTAATATTTCAATAAAAAAAGTAAAAAATTTCTGTTTAAAAAAAAAAAAAAAAAAAAAAAACAGTGGACCGCCCACTATATGGGCGGTTTGGTGTTGATATTGGCCCGCTCCGCTTCCAAGCGGTTAGGGCATTAATAAAAAAAAAAAACGAGGTTATTTTTAAAATTATCTATTTTTTTGGGATATTAATAAAAATGGCCGCGGAAAGTATTATTTTTACATCATAACGTGAGATACTATCTGACGTCATATTAGAATTAGCATCACGTACGTCATATATTTTGAAGTCAATCACATTATGCGCTAACAATGAAGTACTATTTAGAAAGCTACATAATTTGTCCCATCACATTTAAAAGATAATTTTTATTCGTAGAAATTAATAAAATAAGAGTTACAAAATTCAGAAAGAATAATTTTTTTTTAATATTAAATAGTTGAATAACTTGATCTCTAATTTTTATTAAATGAATGTTACAAAAAATAAAAATAAAATACTTAATTTGTAATATTTGGACCTAATTGTTAAACTCTACTACTTATCTCAGAAAGCTGGTGGGAAATGATTTTTCAACGAAAGGAAAAATAAAAGTTGATTTGCAAACTCATGCAAATCAACCTAAGAAGAGCAGGTCGACTTAACTTGATTATTTCAACTTAGATTGATCTAAATTATTTATGTTTGATTGATATCTAAAATTATACCTTGACTTAAATTATTTATTGTTTAGCAAGAATTTGATGGCTTAAGGCATGATTTAATATTACAAATTATTTTGTCCTACAAAATTTGTAATAACAATAATAAAAATATTCTTTGTATTTTTTTTCTTTTCATTTTGATTGAAAGAAATTGTACAAGAAAATGAGTTATGTATAAATTAATTCTATATCTTAGAGAAACACATTGTATTTAATAAATCTTATTTAATTAAAGCTAAAAAATGTTGATTCTATAACTGATAAAGTCATAAGTTTTCTTATACGTAAATGAAAAAAAAAAATTGTTTATTTTATATTTCTTAAGAAGTGATTAAAAAAATAAAATAATGAAAAGTTAAGCTTCACACTCAATTAAAATTAAACTTCCTAGAGAGGTGGTTTAGTTAAGGCCAATTTAGTCCAGCCTAAAGATCGACTTATTCCGTTTTAGTTCGGCTCAACTAAACCATATTTGGTGGAATAAGTGAGACCTAAAACCCTTATTCCACTGTTTAGTCCACAACCAAACATGACTGTGAAGAGTAAAATTATCATACTTGTAAAAGCTAGTATTTAGTCTAGTGATAAAGGCACATGGTCTTTATGTGAAAAATAATGAGTTCAAAATTCAAATAAAAAAAATTATTTGTTGTAATAACAAGAGTATTAAATAATTGAATAACTTGACTTCTAACTTTAACTTAAAAAAACATTATCATCTTTGCAAGACGGTGATGTTTGCGAGGGTTGTCCTTGACAAACAAGAGCCAGCCGATCACCATTGCGATGATCCCCGAGACAAACATAAAACCTTGAACGACCAAGAGGATCACATGCATGTAGGTTGAAACTGGATTGTTGAATGCTTGATATGCAACTACAATGTTGATTGCTCCCATTACTGCCAAGTTAGTACCTAGGTATATATTGAAGTTGCATGTTCTCGTGGTCTGGTGCTCCGGCACGCAATGGCGGATCCATATACAAATTGGGGTAGGTATTTGTCTATTTCTGGATTTGAATTTTTTTATTTTGATTCACTACTAATTGTTCAATGTATCTACTCCTGGTTTGATATAGTGCTTACCCTTAGTTTGAGTTAGTCCGGTTTTTTAAACCGATTTTTTCTGAGTTTTGGTCAATTCTATGTATTTTTTATTTTTGGGATATACAATACTTTATTCTATAAATATAATGAAAAAAAATAAGGGAACAAGAAAGATTTAATGGTGTAACCTATTATTACAATTATAAGAAATAGGTTGGTCGAACTTTTTATGCCTTTTATTATTCAACACGTATATTTTGTTTAAAAGTTTTTCTAAACTTTCACTTCAATTTGCTAATTGACTAAGACTAGTTTCACTTTGAATTGTGCTAAATGAATTTTTAATCAACTTACTAAAAATATTTCAATACTATATCAAACAATTTTATAATTATAACAAATTTTATAATAAACATAGTTATAGAGATTGAGTTGTAATTGCGTATCCAATAAGCTAATGGATTTGAACATGATTAGTTCGATAAGTTAATGAGTTTGAACCTAATTAGTTTTTAAACCCAATTAGTACCCTATTCTAACAAAAATTCTGAATCCGCCTCTGTCGGCATGGCCCGCACAAATGATGGCACAATGTTGCACGGTATTGCGCGTGCATCAAGTTGCCCATCAAATGGATTGCTTTGGCTTCGTCCATTACGGTTATTTATTCTAAATTGGCAACCGATGAATTTTTTAAAATAAACAAATAAAAGCGGGAGAAACAGAGGAGAGGTTTGTCTTGCAGAAACAGAGTACCCTGTGGTAGTCAGGTGGGATGTCTGGATTCTCTAAAGCAACTCAAATTTTGAAAGTAAGAAGAATTAGCTTCAGTCACCGAAGTGTGAATTTACTAATTAGTCTTTAAACTTTTTAGTATCTTAAATAGGTCCAACCAAATTTTATAAATAAAATAAGAAGTATTTCAATTTTGTAATTTGGTCCAAATAATATACTTTCAGAAAGATAAATAAAATTACCAAATGTTACAAAAACAAAAATACCTGGAAGAAGTGGAAAAATCTGCATTTGAGAAACTAAATTTATAATTTTCTGTTTAATTTTAAACTTTTTTAAGGAATACCCTCACTTATTTGAGAGCTATTAATGATTTTCTCTGTTAGTTGTTTTAAATTTTCCAATAAATTTTGTACATTATAAATGAAATTTTTTGGTGGGTTCTATCCACAAGCTTTGGACAAAATTTATTCAAAATCAGGTGAAATTCTTCGATGTGCATTGAGATTTGTTCAAATTTGTGCAAATAGATGTCGAACTTAATAAATTTCAACAATTATTTACATTTACATTTACATTGTCTGTACAAAGTTTGACACGAATCAAATAGTTTAAACTAGGCATTAAATAAAATTTTGTTCAAAGCCTTTCGACAAAATTTAATTCGGTATATATTCAGTATGCATGTGAAAATATTATTGTTGCTTTGAATTTGTGCAAAATAATATTTGAATGGTCTGGATTTTCGACATATCAACTTAAAATTTGAGATATCTTATGAGATGCGAATTGATTTGCATACAACTCCACATAGATTTAATTAGCTTTAGAAACATGAATTTGGATACAAAGAAAAGCAAAAACACAGAAAGATGTTTGCATTCCACAGATTAATACATGTCAAACCTCCGAAGAAGAACGCGCGGCCCCGCACCTGCACACCCCGCAGTCTAATGCAAATCAACTCAAAGGAGAGCAAGGTAAGATCAGTAGAATTCCCAAGGTGAAAACCGATGCAAATTGGATTAGTAGAATGATGGCCTTTAATTGCAAGGCCACGGTGTTGCCCGAGGTTATTCATGACGAACAAGAGCGTGCCGATTGCCATTGCAGTGATCCCAATGACAAACGTAAAATGTTGAACGACTGAGAATATCACATGCATGTAGGTTGGATTTGGATTGATGAATGCTTGATATGCGAGTGCTGCATTGATTGTCCCCATCACTGTCAAGCAAAGGCAGAGCTTGAGCCAGTGACGAGAAGGCAATCGTTGGAGAGATGAATTACTTTTGTTCCAGTAGTCTACATCCCAATGGAGTACGACTGAGCTCTGAATGAGGGGGGCAGGGTCCAGCCAGATCGCTGGTGCCCCCCGAAGTATGGATTAGGAGTAGGTAACTGCCTATCCTTGGATTTTGAAAATTACCTTTACATTCGTATAAAATTAGGTCATTACCTACCTCTACTGTGATTCTCTTTAAGTTGTGGTTTGATATAGTTTTTTTGTGTCAATTTTGAATTTAACAAAATTTAGTTTTGTTGAGTTGGAAAGAAAGTAAACGGAGGTTCTTTGAATAAGAAAAATAATTGGATAATTATTTATAAATAGACTTAGTATATTGATCAATTACGTTCAAAGATTTAAATAGCATTTATCGCATCATAGCGGACTGGCTAAAAAAAAGCGCTATACTGAAATAGCGGTACTACAGTGCGGAATAGCGCGATATAGCGTTGATAGTGCCATAGTTTTTATGGTTCGAAAATGCTATAGCGCTATTTAGAACCTTGATTACGCTTAAAATTAGATATATATATATAGAGAGAGAGAGAGAGAGAGAGAGAGAGAGAGAGAGAACCAAGAGCATCTAGAAATTATTTGAGTCTTAACATTCAATTTCATAGTTTTAGACCATTGTGTCTTGGTATTTGACAATTTTAACATACAATGAATTCATTTATTTTTAAACACAAACTATAGTAAAAAAAATGAATTTTTAACTTGATTTTTTTTTATCAAACTATTTACAAAAAAAAAAATCATTTTTAAGAAAGGATACATTGACAATTTTAAATTTTTATTAAAAAAATAATAATAAATATTTTTAATAATTTATTTTTTGCTTATTCTGAAGAAATCCTGACTACGCTACTGCTGCCAAGCTACTTCCCAGGTGATCAAACTATTATAAATAGACTTGTGAGAATGTTGTTGGCGTTGACGATTGAATAGCTAGAGTGCTTCTGCTTCATCCAGGACGTGACCTATGGAATTAAAAATAAACAAATAATATACTTTTTAAAATAAGTCTGGATTTAGTTGTACAAATATATCAAATTTCTGCATGTTTAAACAGTAACAGCAAATGGATATAAATAAAGACGAAGGTGAAACCTTGAACGACTGAAATGATCATACGCATGTATGTTGGAATTCGATTTGCAAGGTTTCTTGCTGGCTGACTGATGAAGGCATGATATGCGGAGACGAAGTTCTGTGTTCTCCTGGTCTGGTGCTCTGGCTCCAGCTTCCTCCATAAATGGTTGTTTATTCTAATTTTGCGACTGATGGAATTAACATAAGAAAAATAATAAAGAAAAAGAGAAACAGGGAGTGGTTTAATTGTGTTAGAGAAACAGAGCAGTTCTTTTGTGCTTTTGTATTTGTAGTATGAAAACAAGAACTTTCTGATTGTATCAAAGAAAATAAAATACGTTGATAAGAATTTTCACAAATCAGGTGCATGAGGAGCCACGTGTCCTGTAGGCAAGATGAAAAGAATTTTGACTTGCACTAATCGGTAGATATCTGCTGTCTCCTGAAGTTTGCTCAAGAAAACATAGTATTAGAAACGCTAACTCAGGAAGCACAGGCATGGAGCTGGTCAGAGAACTAGGAATAGATTTACAGCTCTTGTCACAATTTTATGTTTTTCAATAATTGGGTAGAGGTAGTTACCTTTTTACTGGTAATTTAGTTTATTTTCTGAAAATTGATGTACTGGTACGAACTGCCTTGTAGCTCCATTTATGTTTCAATCAAATATACCTACGGGTTTCACTCAAACAAAAAAAAAAAAAAAATTCAAATCGAACACATGCCCAAATTAATCTGTTACTTTGAAAATGAACAATACAATAATATAAATTAAAATTGTGGATATCATTTTGAAACACGGTGTCGGTAACATTTTTTTTTAGAGTAAGAAAGCAATTTTACAATATTTCATTGATAAAAAAATATTTACATCTCATTAGTTCTACAAATTAACACTTACTAATATTAAACTATTTACAATCCTAACCTAACTACCAGAATCTTAACATAACCTGTCCCGTCTCAAAGCCCGCGCTACAACCTAATTTACCAGTATCATGACCGGTCGTCTCCTGCCTCTCGCTGCCTCACATGCGTTGCGACCTCGCTTCAGCCGCCTCACATCTCTCGCCACACGCATAGAGGTGTAGAGGGAACGGACGAATCCTCTCCACCCCTCTCGCAAGCAACCCTCGTTGCTACGCATGGCTACCCGTCCTCCTTATCCGTGTCTTCGATCTAAGGTTTCGCTTTATTAATCCCTGCTGCGCTCAACCACTCTCGATCTAGGTCAGAGGGAACAGCCGAACCCACACCGCCCCTCTCACAAGCAACCATTGCTGCCTCGCGTGACTTGGCCCTCTTGCCGCGTTGCTGCTAGGGTTTCTCCTCAGTCGCTTCGCTGCTAGGGTTTCGCTCCGCTGCATGCTAAGGATTTGCCTCAGCAACCTCATCTCCTTGCTGCGCATAGGGATGGAGAAGGGATGAAGGAGCCCTCTGCGCCCCTCTCACTAGCAGCCCTCGCTGCTAGGGTTTCGTGTCAGCCGCCTCACCCCTTTTGCTGCTAGTGTTTCGCCTCAGCAGTCTCACTTAGCGGGTCTGTAATTGAACATGAATACTATAATACGCTAGTCTCTGTGATTGAAAATGAATACTAAAATAATATGATTTAAATTGTGGATATAAATTTTAAACAACATGAGTATCTATCATTGAAAATGAACACACTACCATAATATGTTTTAAACCATATATAGATACAATTTTGAAACAACGTGAGTTTCTATGACTGAAAATGAACACTACAATAATATGTTGTAAACCATGGATTTGGCATTCCTCTGAAATAGATATTGTAGGGAATCAGGACTCTCGAATAAGAGTGCACGGGGGCGCACGCACACACCCCGCGGTCTAATGCAGATCAACTGAAGAAGAGGAGGCCAAGAGTAGGTTTCCCAAGGCGAAAGCAGATGCAACCTGGATTAGTAGCAATATCATCTTTGCAAGACGGTGATGTTGGAGGGGGTTATCGTGGACGACCAAGAGCCAACCGATTGCCATTGCGATGATCCCAGAGACGATGGTAAAACCTTCAACGACTGAGAGGATCACATGCACGTACATTAGATTTTGATCGGCTAACTAGCCGGCGGATTGATGAATGCATAATATGCAACTACAGCATTGATATTCCCCATCATTGCCAAGCTACTACCTAGGTACCGAAGCTGCATGTTCTCCTGGTCTGGTGCTCTCGCACGACCCGCACGGATGATGGCCCGATGTGCACAGTATTGTGCGCGCACTAGGCTGCCTATCAAGTAGAGTGCTCCTGCTTCCTCCATAAATGGTTGTTTATTCTAATTTGGCGACCGTTGGAAATAAAAAATATATATATATAAGAAAGAGAGAGACAGAAGAGTGGTTTGTGTAACTGTGTTAAAAAAACAGAGCACTGTTTGGAGCTTTTGTAATTGAGAAATATGGGAAGAACTTTCTGATTGTCTCAAGGAACCTTAAAAAACTCGATTTGATACAAATTGAAGGCTTGGCTAAATTTGAGTTAGAACTCGATTTTTTTAATTAATTTTTTAACAGTATAGCTATAAGCAAGTAAAAAATTAATTTCATACAAATGACGTAGTAGCAAGTAATTTTTGCCCCTTGGTGCACTTAAAAAGACCCTTCAATTTTTACTGTGTGCATGGCCATGCCTCTTCACGTAAGCATGCAGTTTCGCAATGCCCTTTGGAAAAGTTGGAGAGGAATTAGATGACCAACCCCACATTAATCCTATTGGCATCAATAGGTTATATTTAGAGGGCTTCACTGCCATTAACGCAGTTGGTTTAGTGGCAGTTCTTCTTCTTCTAAGTTTATTTTTTTTAAGTTTGGTAGACTACCAAGATGGTTTAGTGGCAGTGGATTTGAAGATGTAGTATCTATCTTCCATTACTCTAATTACCAATTATATATATAACTTAAGAGGAGGGTTCCACTGCTCCAACAATTTCTACTCCAAAAATAAGCCACAATCTAAACTGCACATCTAATTCAAATTAGTGATCCAGATTAATTCTGCCTCCGACGTTTTGTTTTCAAAGTAGGATGCCTGAATCGTCTCCAGTATGAAAAATTAGTGATCTCTCCAGTTTTTTTCCGAAAATTGCTGCCTCCGTGATGCCCTTTCTCCTTCGCACGATGCCCTTTCTCCTTCCCGTTTTGCCTTTTCTCCTTCACGCGATGAAGAAAACGAACACAAGATGGCTCCCCCACTTCCTGGCGCTTCAGCGAACCAGCCCAAACTTCATCCCCGGCCATGGCTCCAAGCTTCGTCGAACCTTCTTCTCCGCCATTTTCATTCTCTAATGTAATCTATTTTCTAAATTTCATGATAAATTTCTGTAAATTTGCAAAGAGTGATGAAATTAGGTTACCCGTGTTAATTTTCTTTAAAAATACTGAACCTATCTATGTGGAGCAGTATAAACCTTGTAATATAATCTTTTTTGTTCATTTTAGAGATAAAGACCTGCTACCAAACATTTTCAATCAAAAAAAGAAAGCTTTGTTCTTTTTTTTTTTTTTTAAAGCTTGCTCTAGAAGGAATTAAAGAGAATAACCTGAGACATTGTTCTTTACTCAAGATAACCTAAGACTTCAATACAGTTTTCATTTTTTTTTACAATTCGGTACCCGCTTTGTTCTGAATACAGCAAAGAAAGTAGCTTCGACAACTAGTATTTATAATCTACTATCTTAAGTTGATGTTAAGTTCAGAGGGATATACGGTATGAATATGGAGGACCATTAAATTTGCTCATACAGATGGAATTCAATACCGTCAGTATGTATGCTCTTGTGCCTGATTTTGTGAAGAGAAAAAGTTCAAATGATGGACTTGATTTGAATCAAAATGGCCATTACTCAACTTGCGAGCGGAGAAAACGGCTAATGTTATGAAGGATGCACATACTGAAGGCTAGAGAATAGTTTTTGGTCATTTTGAAACATGTATGACCTTTTGTAATTGTGGAACTTCTATTAAATGTTTTTTTGTTATAGAACATGATTTTTGGTATAGTTATAGAACATGTATTTGGGTATAATTATGGAAGGGCATTTTGGTCATATGTCAAAATTTCAATGATCGAGTGTAATCTATTGAATATGATAAATTCTGTTATGCTAAATTCTGAGATGGTTTATTTATGTTATGTTGTTTTTGCTTTGTGAATGATACCACCTTTGCCCATGCAGACTTTTTTTTTTAATGTGCTATGTTGGTATTCTGATTTTACTCAAGGCTACATGTTCTAAGTGGTTAAGCTCAAGTAGACCTTGGAAATGCAATATGAACAAAGAAAATGATGATTCTTGATCTAAATTGGTGCTTTCTCTGCTGATTGATAACTGCTATGGACTATTACCTTGTTAGTTCAAAACTCAGAACAAGTTAATGCCTTGAGATTTCAGTCACAGTTTGTTCCAGTACCAGTCCTAACTAAATTTTAATTGTTCATATTTTTGCCTAAACTGGTCTTGATACAGATCACTTGTGCATTTATTATCTTTATTATAAAATAACAGTTATTGTTACTAGGGGTCTAGTTGAATGATAATGGTTCTTTAATTGTTTCTGATCTTATGATAATGGTTCTTTAATTGTTTCTGATCTTATGATAATGGTTCTTTAATTGCTTCTAAAAATAAGATTTGGTGGATTTCTACCAAGGGCATTGGAATTTTCGTTTAGATCAGACCATCTCTATCTTTTCTTTTTTATATTTCTTCACATTTTCATTTAAATTTGCAAAATAGTTTACATCATGTGCATTGATCATGAAACATAATTTCTGACACTAAAAACACCACAAGGATTTGTTCCCATTCCCATTCATATTATATTATTATATTCTTGTATCATCAATGGAGAAGAACCAAAAAAATTAACATCAGAATTCTACCTTTCATACATCATCAAAGATTCATTTGAACTTGTAAACTGAGCAAATTACAAATGTCTGAAAGAATAATTCTGAAATATCAGTATACAACACTTTCTGAACAAGTGAAATTGAATTACAATTGAATCATAAAAAAGAAATTGAAATAGAATTGAAACTAATTACTCAATCTAGTTAAATTTTTTTTTCTAATATCCACAGATTTCACAAATAAGGGAAATAACATCAGTTGACTGGCGCTTCTTCATTTTGTCTGGAACTAAGACGCTGAGGCTGAGAGCTAAGAGGAAGCGCATCTGGGAATGAAGTGTGGATGGAAGCGGAGGCCAAGTTGGAGGCGATGGCTGACAAAGAGAGCAAGCTTGTAGAAAGCAGAGGTGGAGGGGCGACATCGCATCGGGATGGTGAGAGAGGAACGGCGTCGGAGTCGGGTCGCGCGAGTGGATAAGAGAGGAAACAGAGAGGGATGGGGGTCGGGAGTGAATTGGCGGTGAACTGATTCTTTGATCCAGCGCTCTAATCTGCACTAATCTTGATGCGGATCTGAGGAGTCATATTGTGGCTTATTTTTGGAGTAGAAATTGTTGAAGCAGTGGAACCCTCCTCATAACTTAATTATAAAATGATGTAGTATCTATATATCTTTCATTATTATGATTATCAATTATAACTTAATTATGACTTGATGTACTATCTATATGTCTTTCTTTTGTTTTTCTTTTAAAAGACTTGGCAGTGGCTGCCTATATATATATATATGAGGAGCGATCCACTTACACTATGTTTGGTGACACCGAATTACATCTTATATTTTGAAAGTTTTCAAAGTTCAAACAGTCAATTCAAATCGTTCAACATGATGGATATATTAAAATGTGCTTGTAGATCAAATATTTTTTAATTATATATATATATATATATATATAGATAGAGAGAGAGAGAGAGTAATGCTACGCTACTTCGCGAATTAAATGGGCTGTTTTAATTCACATTCATATCTCTAGTTTCGAAGTCCAAATAGCCGATTCAAACCGTTAGATGTTTAATCTATATTAAAATGTGCTTGGAGACCAAATTTTACATTTTTTGGAATTTTTTTACTATTTATTAAGATGGTTTGAAAATCGTTATTTTTATTAAATAGTAAAAAAAATTCTAAAAAATGTAAAATTTGGTCTCCAAGCACATTTTAATATAGATTAAACATCTAATAGTTTGGATCGGCTATTTGGACTTCGAAACTAGAGATATGAGTGCGAATTAAAATAGTTCATTTAATTTGCGAAGTATGTATATATATATATATATATATATATATATATATATATATATATATATATATATATATATATATATATACATACATATATATGAGCTAGAGATAGGCTAATATGCTTTCGGCAGCACTTCGGCCGAAGTGATGCCACCCCATTTTCGATTTTTCAAAATCAAAATGGTCAATCCGAACCATTCATCTTGTTCTCCATATTAATATCTGCTTGGAGACCAAATTTTACATTTTTTGGATTTTTTTGCTATTTATTAAGCCACTTTGAAAATCGCTGATCCAACGGTGAACCCCTGATTTTACTGTTTGGCAGTTCACCGTTGGATCAACGATTTTCAAAGTGGCTTAATAAATAGCAAACAAATTCCAAAAAATGTAAAATTTGGTCTCCAAATAGATATTAATATGGAGAACAAGATGAACGGTTCGGATCGACAATTTGGATTTTGAACAATCAAAAATGGGGTGGCAGCACTTCGGCCGAAGTGCTGCCGAAAGCATATTAGCTTGTCTCATATCAGTTAGGCTACGGTGAGTTGCGAAGTAAAGTGATTATTTTACTTCACGTTCATATTTTGTGATTTTAAAGTTCAAAATGTCGATCTGAACCGTTCATCTTGTTCTCCATATTGAAATGTGCTTGGAGACCAAATTTTACATTTTTTGGAATTTTTTTACTATTTATTAAGCAATTTTGAAAGTTGCTGATCTGATGGTCCAGAAAATTTTACTGTTTTTCACTGTTTACAGCAAAACAACAATTTTAAAAAATGCTTAATAAATTATGCTTGGAGACCAAATTTTATAATTTTTTGGAAATATTTTACTATTTTTTTATAATTTTTCAAAATTAGTGTTTTTCAGAAAATTCTGGACCATCAAAAAGAGTGATTTTCAAAAATTCTGAAAATTTAGTAAACAATTTTCAAAAAATATAAAATTTGGTCTCCAAGCACAATTTAATATGGATATCAACTTGAATGGTTCGAATTGACATTTTGAACTTTAAAAATAGAGATATAAGTGCAAATGAAAACACTCACTTTAATTTGCGAAGCATGGTAGCCTTACTCTATATATATAGCACCAATCAACATGATAGATATATTAAAATGTGCTTGTAGATCAAATTTTATATATTTTTTAATTATATATATAGAGAGAGACCAATGTGCATTCAAATGTATATGAGCCGAAATACATACAGTCCAAAATTGACTTTTTAAAATCTAAACAGTTGATCCGAACCGTTCATCTTGTTCACCACATTAATATATGATTGGAGACAAAATTTTACATTTTTCTGAATTTGTTTACTATTTATTAAGTATTTTACAAAATTGTTGATCCAACGGTGGCTGGTAATTTTACTGTTTTTTTAAGCCACCATTGGATCAACAATTTTGTAAAATACTTAATAAATAGTAAAAAAAATTCATGAAAATGTAAAATTTGGTCTCCAAGCACATAATAATATGGAGAACAAGATGAACAGTTCGGATTGACCATTTGGATTTTGAAAAGTCGAATTTGAACCGTATGTATTTTAGTCCATATACATTTGAATGCACATTAGTCACTCTCTCTCTCTCTCTCTCTCTGTCTATATATATATATATATATGAGGAGGGATCAAGTTACAACATTTTTTGAGTTACAACAAGCATTATTTGCATTTTCAAAGTCCAAATTGTCGATCCAAACCGTTAGATGTGATCTCTACAATAAAATGTGCTTGGAGACCAAATTTTACATTTTTCAGAATTTTTTTACTATTTATTAAGGTGGGTACAAAAACTAGTCAAATTTGTACCATTGAATTTTGTACCCATCTTAATAAATAGTAAAAAAATTTCGAAAAATATAAAATTTGGTCTCCAAGCACATTTTATTGTAGAGATCACATCTTACGGTTTGGATCGACGATTTGAACTTTGAAAATGTAAATAATTCTTGTTGTAAGTTGTTCTAACTCAAAAAATGTTGTAACTTGATCCCTCCTCTATATATATATATGATCTAGCTAAATTGCTGCTGGCAGCATTTCAGTCAAGGTGTTTTCGGGCCTATATATTATTTTGTGATGTTCAAACAACAAATCCAAATTATTAGATATTTAATCTATATTAAAATCTACTTGTAGACCAAATTTTAGATTTTTTGGAATTTTTTATTATTTATTAAGCTGGTTTGAAAACTGTTGTTTTCAGTAAATTTCTGTAGCATTAAAAATAACAGTTTTCAAACCAGCTTAATATAGTAAAAAAATTCCAAAAAATCTAAAATTTGGTCTGCAAGTAGATTTTAATATAGATTAAATATCTAACGGTTTGGATTTGTTGTTTGAACATCACAAAATAATATATAGGCCCGAAAACACCTTGGCTGAAATGCTGCCAGCAGCAATTTAGCTAGACCCTCTATATATATATATGAATATGCTAGCATGCTATGCATAGCATAGAACCCCTCCATGCAACGGCTTGGATTTCGAGTTTTCAAAATCCTAATAGTCGATCCGAACCGTTCATCTTGTTCTCCATATTAATATGTGTTTGGAGACCAAATTTTATATATTTTGGATTTTTTTTACTATTTCTTTAGATTTATTGAAAATCCCTGTTTTCAGCAAATCTGTACCATAAAAAAACAGCGATTTTCAATAAATCTAAAGAAATAGTAAAAAAATTTCAAACAATGTAAAATTTGGTCTCCAAACACATATTGATATGGAGAACAAGATGAACGGTTCGGATCGACCATTAGGATTTTGAAAACTCAAAATCCAAGCCGTTGCATAGAGGGGTTCTATGCTATGCATAGCACGCTAGCATGTTCCTATATATATATATATATATATATATATATATATATAGGATTTGGCTAATATGCTATGGGTAGCTAAGAGGCCTCCCGTGCTACGGCTCAATATTCGACTTTTCAAAATCTTAACGGTCGATCCGAACCGTTCATATTGTTCTCCATATTAATATGTGTTTGGAGACCAAATTTTATATTTTTTGGAAATTTTTTACTATTTTTTTAGATTTATTGAATATCGCTGTTTTTTATGGTCCAGATTTGTTTGAAAAACAGCGATTTTCAATAAATCTAAAAAAATAGTAAAAAATTTCCAAAAAATGTAAAATTTGGTCTCCAAGCACATATTAATATGGAGAACAAGATGAATGGTTCGGATCGACCGTTAGAATTTTGAAAAGTCTAATATTGAGCCGTAGCACGGGAGGCCTCTTAGCTACCCATAGCACCGTAGCCAAGTCATATATATATATATATATATATATATATATACAAAATAAAGTACTTGAACAGTAAAAGCGGATATTACGAATCTTAAAGCAGATCTAAGGGTTCAAGATGTGGTGTTATTTAGTTTCAAATAACACCAATGTCATATTAGCCTAACTCTTTATTAAGCTAGTTTGAAAACCATTGTTTTTCATATATATATATGAGATGGGTTACGGTGAGTTGCAAAGTAAAACGCGTTTCTACTTCACGCTGTATTTTTATTTTGAAAGTGCAAACGACCAATCCGAACCATTAGATGTTTACTCCGTATTGAAATGTTCTTAGAGACCAAATTTTACATTTTTCAGAATTTTTTTAATATTTATTAAGCATTTTTTAAAATTGTTGTTTTGCTTTGAACAGTAAAAACAGTAAAATTTTCTGGACCATCAGATCAGCGACTTTCAAAATTACTTAATAAATAGTAAAAAAATTCCAAAAAATGTAAACTTTGGTCTCCAAGCACATTTCAATATGGAGAACAAGATGAACGGTTCGGATTAACGTTTTGAACTGCAAAATCGCAAAATATGAGCGTGAAGTAAAACAGTCGCTTTACTTCATAACTCACCATAGCCCATCTATATATATATATATATATATATATATATATATAGAGAGAGAGAGAGAGAGGTAGGCTAATATACAATCAATTGTTCCTGAGACTCTGTACAACCAAGTCATTTTCCAATTTTTAAAGTCCAAATGATCGATCCAAACTATTCATCTTGTTCTCCATATTAATATATGCTTGGAGACCAAATTTTACATTTTTCTGAATTTTTTTACTATTTATTAAGCCACTTTGTAAATCGTTGATCCAACGGTAGCTTCAGTTTTACTGTTTTGTTAAGCTACCGTTGGATCAGCGGTTTTCAAAGTGGCTTAATAAATAGTAAAAAAATTTAGAAAAATATAAAATTTGGTCTCCAAGCACATATTAATATGGAGAATAAGATGAACTATTTGGATCGATCATTTGAACTTTAAAAATTAAAAAATAACTTGGTTGTACGGGACTTTAGAAACAATTAATTGTATATTAGCCTATATATATATATATATAAGAAAACGAGAAACAGAGGAGTGGTTTGTGTTAGAGAAACAGAGCGCAGTTCTTTTGTGCTTACTGTAGTATGAAAACAAGAACTTTCTGATTGTATCAAAGAAAATAAAATACGTTGATAAGAATTTTCACAAATCAGGTGTGTGGAGCCACGTGTCCTATAGGCAAGATGACAAGAATTTTGACTTACACTATTCGGTAGATATTTGCGTCTCCTGAAGTTTGCTCAATAAAACATGTGTTAATATTAAATGAATTACACATGCCCAAATTAATCTGTGGTTAATTACTTTGAAAATGAACACTACAATAATATATAATTAAAATTGTGGATATAATTTTGAAGTAGGGTGTCTGTAATTTTTTTTTTAGGACAATTACCATCTTACAATTGATAAAAAACTATTCACATCTTATTAGTTCTACAAATTAACACTTACTAATATTAAACTATTTACAATCCTAATCTAGCTACCAGAATCTTAACAGAACCTGCCCCATCTCAAACCTTCTGCCTAGCTCTCGCTACCTCACATGCCTTGCCATGCACCTCGCATGTCTCGCCACATGCATAGGGGTTTAGAGGGAACAGATGAATCCTCTTCGCCCCTCTCACAAGCAACCCACGTTGCTTCGCCTGACGTATACCCGCCCACCTTAGCCGTGTCTTCGATCTAAAGTTTTGCTTTATTAATCCCTGGTGCACTCAACCACCCTCGATCTAGGTTGGAGGGAACAGCTGAACACGCATCGCCCATCTCACAAGCAACCCTTGTTGCCTCGCTTGACTCGGTCCTCTCGCCGCGTTCATAGGGGTAGAGAGGGAACGGACAAAGTGTCTCCGCTTATCTCGCAAGCACCACCGCTGCTAGGGTTTCTCCTCAGCCATGTAGCCATTTTTCCCTCAGCCGCCTCACTGCTAGGGTTTTGCTCTGCTGCTAAGGTTTCGCATCAGCCACCACATCTCCTCATTGTGCATAGGGACGAAGAAGGGATGAACGAACCCTCTCGCTGCTAAGGTTTCGCCACAGCCATCTCACTCAGGGTGTTTGTAATTGAAAATGAATAGTTGAATACTATAATAATATGTTTTAAATCGTGAACATAATTTTCAAACAACGTAAAAGTTTATGATTGAAAACGAACACTAAAATAATATCTTTTCAAACGTGGATACAATTTTTAAAAAACGTTAGTGTCTGTGATTGAAAATGAATACTAAAATAATATGTTTTAAATTGTGGATATAATTTTTAAACAACATGAGTATCTATAATTGAAAATGAACACACTACCATAATATGTTTTAAACCATATATAGATACAATTTTGAAACAACGTGAGTTTCTATGACTGAAAATGAACACTACAATAATATGTTGTAAACCATGGATTTGGCATTCCTCTGATATAGATATTGTAGGGAATCAGGACTCTCAAATAAGAGTGCACGGGGGCGCACGCACACACCCCGCGGTCTAATGCAGACCAACTGAAGAAGATCAGGCCAAGAGTAGGATTCCCAAGGCGAAAGCAGATGCAAACTGGATTAGTAGCAATATCACCTTTGCAAGACGGTGATGTTGGAGGGGGTTATCGTGGACGACCAAGAGCCAACCAATTGCCATTGCGATGATCCCAGAGACGAAGATAAAACCTTGAATGACTGAGAGGATCACATGCATGTACATTGGATTTTGATCGGCTAAATTTCTAACTGGCGGATTGATGAAGGCATAATATGCAACTACAGCATTGATTTTCCCCATCATTGCCAAGCTCCTACCTAGGTACCGAAGCTGCATGTTCACTTGGTCTGGTGTTCTTGCACGAGCCGCACAGATGATGGCACGGTGTGCACGGTATTGCGCGCGCACTAGGTTGCCTATCAAGTAGAGTGCTCCTGCTTCCTCCATAAATGGTTGTTTATTCTAATTTGGCGACCGTTGGAAATAAAAGAAAAATATAAGAAAGAGAGACAGAAGAGTGGTTTGTGTTAGAAAAACAGAGCAGCTGTTTGGAGCTTTTGTAGTACAGAAATAGGAAACAAATCTGCTGGAATCCTCCGGGATTTCAGTAACTCTGAAATTCTCAATTTAACTATCTATATGTTTTGAGATTTGTGCATAAGAAATTGTCCGCTTTGAGATTTGTGTAGAAAAAAGTTAGATGGTTGGATTTGGAATTTCAGGTCCCTGAAATCCTCAAGATTTTATTCCAGAGAAATATGGGAAGAACTTTCTGACTGTCTCAAGGAACCTTTAAAAACGTTGACTCAGGTCTGTAGCCACGTGTCGTATAGAATAAGAAAATAAAATACGTGCTTTTTATATATTTTTTTTTCACAATAACAATGAAGAAAAATATTCTTAAGATTCAAAAAGTTTTATAAATCATATTACATCTTAATTTTCATCAAATATATATTTTTAATTATACTTTTAAAAAAATTATAATAATATGTTTAATATTCACAAGAATTATAAAATTAAATTTCACCCTCAAACTTGACCTGGATCATATAAAGACTTCTTTTTATTTTTTTTCATAACTGCAGTGTTAATAGTATGTTGAGCCTGTTGGCTTTGACTTGCACTGGTCAGTAGATATCACACGCCCAAATTAACCTGTGGTTACTTGCCATTTAGAAAAGTCATGGATATAGAGCTGTGATGAGCTGTAAATTAGCGAGTTAACTCATCAATATTTAAACTCACACTATTATATTGTATATAATAGGCGTTTAAATTTTTTTTAAAATATATCGTTATAGTACGTGCACTTATAGCCGTGCGGTGCTTTTAATCTGGTCCGTTTAATTTGGATCGGATGGATTGGATTAAGAATTTATCAAATTTTGAGTTTTTTTAAAATTCGGATAAAATCTGATTTGGTTTGTCTTATTCGAAACAAACGGATCAAATTAAAAGTACCGCACAGTACTGCACGGAAAAACTCGCAGATGATACTTCCCCCCCCCCCCCCCCCCCCCCCCCCCCCCCTTTACTCGTTTTTCTTGGAGAAGAAACGGAGGCGAACCGATCTGTGTCGTTCTCTCTCTCACGCGTTCGTGTGCAATTTTCGTCGCTGTCTTGTTGGTTGTCAGAGAATTTGCGCAGAGGATAGCATTTCGAAAAGGAAAGGGGAAATTTCGTCTCCAGGAGGAAATAAAGAGAGAGGGACGAAGGGGGCTGGTGTGGACCCGAAATCCCACTTCAATTTGGTTAAATCCAAATTCAACTCAAAATTTGAGATTTGTTCTACATGGTTTAGATTTTTCAAAAGAAACAATCATTAATATATTGATATATACATGAAGAGGGTTCAAATGTCTTCATTTTGTGTGTCTTCATTATGTATTTATTTTTAAAAATTTTAATAATTCAAAATTTAAAATCTTAAAATTTAAAATAAAACCGTTAGATATGAACTACATCATTTTATCTTCGCTTTGATTGTCATCTTGAACTTATAAAAATGTATACTAATGTGGATACTTTCTAAATATTGATTTTTCACCTTCTTAATTCATAAAAACCAAAATCAAAATGTGATAATTTTTTATGGACACATAGAGAAAATAACATATATCACATCTAACGGTTTTATTTTTGAATTTTAAGATTTAAATTTTGTATTATTTAAGTTTTTAAAAATGGAGGCATGATGGAGACACAAAAAATAAAGACATTTGAACCCTCCTCTATATACATATGGTGTGAATATAATCAATGAATCAACCTTTTAAATCAACTATACTAACGGGTTTGCATTTGAAACACACATATATATATATATATATATATATATATAGAGTAAGGCTGGGGTGCTATGGATAGCATAGAGGCCTCTATGTTATGGCTCAATATTCAAGTTTTCAAAATCCAAACGGTCGATTCAAACCGTTCATCTTATTCTCCATATTAATATCTGCTTGGAGACCAAATTTTATAATTTTCTGAATTTTTTTACTATTTATTAAGTCACTTTGAAAATCGCTAATCCAACAGTTTTACTGTTTTGTGCAGCCACCGTTGGATCAACAATTTTGTAAAATACTTAATAAACAGTAAAAAAATTCAGAAAAATGTAAAATTTGGTCTCCAAGCAGATATTAATATGGAGAATAAGATGAACGGTTCGGATCGACCGTTTAAATTTTGAAAACTTGGATATTGAGCCGTAGCATAGAGACCTCTATGCTATCCATAGCACCCCAGCCTTACTCTATATATATATATATATATATACAAGTTGAATGTTCATAGTCCCTAGTTCAAAAGAATTTTATTTACAAACTCCATCAAAGTCTTTGATAAAATTATTAGAGATGGACTTGGGTGAGACGCGGAGTATACGCGTTTGGTGCTCCACGGTACGGTTTAGCCATTTTGAAAATTCAAACAACCGATCCGAACCGTTCATCTTGTTCTCCATATTGAAATGTGCTTGGAGACCAAATTTTACATTTTTTGGAATTTTTTTACTATTTATTAAGCAATTTTGAATGCCGCTGATCTGATGGTTCAGAAAATTTTACTGTTTTTTACTGTTCACAGCAAAACAGCAACTTTCAAAAATGCTTAATAAATAGTAAAAAATTTTCAAAAAATGTAAAAATTAGTCTCCAAGCACATTTCATTATGGATTAAACATCTAACGGTTCGGATCGGTCGTTTGGACTTTCAAAATGAAAATACGGCGTGAAGTACAAACGGCGTATACACCGCGTCTCACCCAAGTCCATCTCAAATTATTATTATTATTATTATTATTATTATTATTATTATTATTATTATTATTATTATTATTATTATTATTTTAAATAATTTCTTACTTATAATTATGTTGCAAAATTTCTATTATCTAATTGAATTGAAAAACGTATCTGATTACAAGACTTGTAAAGAGGGGATGGTTGCTTCAAAATTCGTGTTGGGATGAAATCAAATGGTTCAAACAATCCAAAATCAATATGTACTCGTTTAATTTATTTAAAAATATGTTTTCGTTCAAATTTTGAATCGAAGGTTCGTAAAATATTATAATGTCATACGAATATTATTACGTGTTTAAAATTTAATTTTTAAAATCTAAATAACTAAATATCAAATAGTGTATATATATATATATATATATATATATATATATATATATATATATATATATATATATATATACACATATACATATAGCTAGGCTACGGTGAGTTGCGAAGTAAAACGACTATTTTACTTCACGCTCATATTTAACGATTTTAAAGTTCAAAACGTCGATCCGAACCGTTCATCTTGTTTTTCATATTGAAATGTGCTTGGAGACCAAATTTTATATTTTTTGGAATTTTTTTACAATTTATTAAGCAATTTTGAAAGTCGCTGATCTGATGGTTCAAAAAATTTTACTTTTTTTACTGTTCACAGCAAAACAGCAATTTTAAAAAATGCTTAATAAATAGTAAAAAAAATTCCAAAAAATATAAAATTTGGTCTCCAAGCACATTTCAATATGGATTAAATATCTAACGGTTCATATTAGTAATTTGGACTTTCACAATAAAAATACGGCGTGAAGTAGAAACGCATTTTACTTCGCAACTCACCCTAGCCTAACTCTCTCTCTCTCTCTCTCTCTCTATATATATATATATATAGAGAGAGAGAGAGAGAGACAGGCTAATATGCTTTCGGCAGCACTTCAGCCGAAGTGCTGCCACCCCATTTTCGATTTTTCAAAATTCAAATGGTCGATCCGAACCGTTCATCTTGTTCTCCATATTAATATCTGCTTGGGGACCAAATTTTACATTTTTTGGAATTTTTTTGCTATTTATTAAGCCACTTTGAAAATCGCTGATCCAACGGTGAACCCCTAATTTTACTGTTTTGGCAAGCCATCGTTGGATCAGCGATTTTCAAAGTGGCTTAATAAATAGCAAAAAAATTCCAAAAAATGTAAAATTTGGTCCCCAAACAGATATTAATATGAAGAACAAGATGAACGGTTCGGATCGACCATTTGGATTTTGAAAAATCGAAAATGGGGTGGCAGCACTTTGGCCGAAGTGCTACCGAAAGCGTATTAGCCTGTCTCTATATATATATATAGGAATATGCTAGCATGCTATGCATAGCATAGAGCTCCTCTATGAAACGCCATGGATTTTGACTTTTCAAAATCCTAACGGTTGATGCAAACCGTTCATCTTGTTCTCCATATTAATATGTGTTTGGAAACCAAATTTTACATTTTTTGGAAATTTTTTTATTATTTCTTTAGATTTATTGAAAATCGCTGTTTTTTTATGGTCCAGATTTGCTGAAAACAGCGATTTTCAATAAATCTAAAGAAATAGTAAAAAAAATTCCAAAAAATGTAAAATTTGGTTTCCAAACACATATTAATATGGAGAACAAGATGAATGGTTCGGATCGACCGTTAGGATTTTGAAAAGTCGAAATCCATGGCGTTGCATGGAGGGGCTCTATGCTATGCATAGCATGCTAGCATATTCTTATATATATATATATATATATTTCGACCTTTCAAAATACTAACGGTCGATCCAAACCGTCCATCTTGTTCTCCATATTAATATGTGTTTGGGGACCAAATTTTATATTTTTTGGAAATTTTTTACTATTTCTTTAGATTTATTGAAAATCGCTGTTTTTTTATGGTCCAGATTTGCTGAAAACAGCGATATTCAATAAATCTAAAGAAATAGTAAAAAAATTCCAAAAAATGTAAAATTTGGTCCCCAAACACATATTAATATGTAGAACAAGATGAACGGTTCGGATCGACTGTTAGAATTTTGAAAAGTCGAAATCCAAAGCGTTGCATGGAGAGGCTGTATGCTATGCATAGCATGCTAGCATATTCATATATATATATATATATATATATATAGAGAGAGAGAGAGAGAGAGAGAGAGAGAGAGATAGGCTAATGTGCTTTCGGTACCATATGGGTCGAAATACACACGGTCCAAATTTGAAATTTCAAAATCCAAACGATCGATCCGAACCGTTCATCTTATTATCCATATTAATATCTACTTGGAGACCAAATTTTACAATTTTCTGAATTTTTTTACTATTTATTAAGCCATTTTGAAAATCGCTAATCCAACGGTTTTACTGTTTTGTGCAGTCACCATTAGATCAACAATTTTGTAAAATACTTAATAAATAGTAAAAAAATTCAGAAAAATATAAAATTTGGTCTCCAAGTAGATATTAATATGGAGAAGAAGATGAACGGTTCGGATTGACCTTTGAATTTTAAAATTTCAAATTTGGACCGTGTGTATTTCGGCCCATATGCTACCGAAAACATATTAGCCTATCTCTCTCTCTCTCTCTATCTATCTATATATATATATACACACACACACACACATAATTATCAAATCACATCTTTCTAATTCCTAAATAAATAGAATTTGTAATTTATATGTATAATTATTCGTACAAAGATTTGTATATTTATTCTACTAATTACAGATCTATTTATTTGTTTCTTTACACGAATCATTTTATTTTATTTACAATTTCTCATTTTAATTACATAGTTTCATAAGTTATTTATATCTAGAAATTTTTAGTTTATGTTTTAAATTGATAATATAATTTATAAATAATCATTAGTTGAATTAGTAAAATTATAATTTGAGTGAAAATTTTAAATTAGCATAATTAATATTTATTTAAAATTTTGGGATATAACAAATATAATGAAAGAGAATAAGGAAACAAGAAAGATTTAATGGTGGGACCTATTATTGCAATTCTAAGAAATAGGTTGGCTGAACTTTTTATGCCTTTTATTATTCAACACGTATATTTCGTTTAAAAGTGTTTCTAAACTTTGACTTCAATTTGCTAATTAACTAAGAACAATTCCATTTTGAATTGTGCTAAACGAATTTTTAATCAGCTTACTAACAATATTTCAATACTATGTCAAACAATTTTATAATTATAACAGATTTTATAATAAACATAGTTATAGAGATTGAGTTGTAATTGCGTATCCGGTAAGTTAATGGGTTTGAACCCAATTAGTGCCCTATCCTGATAAAAATCTTGAATCCGCCCCTACAGGCACTGCCCGCACAGATGATGGCACAATGTTGCACGGTATTGCGCGTGCATCAAGTTGCCCATCAAATGGAGTGCTTTGGCTTCGTCCATTACGGTTGTTTATTCTAAATTGGCAACCGATGAATTTTTTAAAATAAACAAATAAAAGCGGGAGAAACAGAGGAGAGGTTTGTGTTGCAGAAACAGAGTACCCTGTGGTAGTCAGGTGGGAGGTCTGGATTCTCTAAACTCAAATTTAAAGTAAGAAGAATTAGCTTCAGTCACCGAAGTGTGAATTTACAAATTAGTCTTTAAACTTTTTAGTATCCTAAATAGGTCCAACCAAATTTTATAAATAAAATAAGAAGTATTTCAATTTTGTAATTTGGTCCAAATAATATACTTTCAGAAAGATAAATAAAATTACCAAATGTTACAAAAACAAAAATACCTGGAAGAAGTGGAAAAATCTGCATTTGAGAAACTAAATTTATAATTTTCTGTTTAATTTTAAACTTTTTTAAGGAATACCCTCACTTATTTGAGAGCTATTAATGATTTTCTCTGTTAGTTGTTTTAAATTTTCCAATAAATTTTGTACATTATTATTGAAATTTTTTGGTGGGTTTTATCCAAAAGCTTTGGACAAAATTTATTCAAAATCAGGTGAAATTCTTCGATGTGCATTGAGATTTGTTCAAATTTGTGCAAATAGATGTCGAACTTAATAAATTTCAACAATTATTTACATTTACATTGTCTGTACAAAGTTTGACACGAATCAAATAGTTTAAACTAGGCATTAAATAAAATTTTGTTCAAAGCCTTTCGACAAAATTTAATTCGGCATATATTCAGTATGCACGCGAAAATATTATTGTTGCTTTGAATTTGTGAAAAACAAATATTTGAATGGTCAGGATTTTCGACATCAACTTAAAATTTGAGATATCTTATGAGATGCGAATTGATTTGCATACAACTCCACATAGATTTAATTAGCTTTAGAAACATGAATTTGGATACAAAGAAAAGCAAAAACACAGAAAGATGTTTGCATTCCACAGATTAATACATGTCAAACCTCCGAAGAAGAACGCGCGGCCCCGCACCCGCACACCCCGCAGTCTAATGCAAATCAACTCAAAGGAGAGCAAGGTAAGATCAGTAGAATTCCCAAGGTGAAAACCGATGCAAATTGGATTAGTAGAATGATGGCCTTTAATTGCAAGGCCACGGTGTTGGCCGAGGTTATTCATGACGAACAAGAGCGTGCCGATTGCCATTGCAGTGATCCCAATGACAAACGTAAAATGTTGAAAGACTGAGAATATCACATGCATGTAGGTTGGATTTGGATTGATGAATGCTTGATATGCGAGTGCTGCATTGATTGTCCCCATCACTGTCAAGCAAAGGCAGAGCTTGAGCCAGTGACGAGAAGGCAATCGTTGGAGAGATGAATTACTTTTGTTCCAGTAGTCTACGTCCCAATGGAGTACAACTGAGCTCTGAATGAGGGGGGCAGGGTCCAGCCAGATCGCTGGTGCCCCCCGAAGTATGGATCAGGAGTAGGTAACTACCTACCCTTGGATTTTGAAAATTACCTTTATATTCGTATAAAATTAGGTCATTACCTACCTCTACTGTGATTCTCTTTAAGTTGTGGTTTGATATAGTTTTTTTGTGTCAATTTTGAATTTAACAAAATTTAGTTTTGTTGAGTTGGAAAGAAAGTAAACGGAGGTTCTTTGAATAAGAAAAATAATTGGATAATTATTTATAAATAGACTTAGTATATTGATCAATTACGTTCAAAGATTTAAATAGCATTTATCGCATCATAGCGGACTGGCTAAAAAAAAGCGCTATACTGAAATAGCGGTACTACAGTGCGGAATAGCGCGATATAGCGTTGATAGTGCCATAGTTTTTATGGTTCGAAAATGCTATAGCGCTATTTAGAACCTTGATTACGCTTAAAATTAGATATATATATATATATAGAGAGAGAGAGAGAGAGAGAGAACCAAGAGCATCTAGAAATTATTTGAGTCTTAACATTCAATTTCATAGTTTCAGACCATTGTGTCTTGGTATTTGACAATTTTAACATACAATGAATTCATTTATTTTTAAACACAAACTATAGTAAAAAAAATGAATTTTTAACCTGATTTTTTTTTATCAAACTATTTACAAAAAAAAAAATCATTTTTAAGAAAGGATACATTGACAATTTTAATTTTTTATTAAAAAAATAATAATAAATATTTTTAATAATTTATTTTTTGCTTATTCTGAAGAAATCCTGACTACGCTACTGCTGCCAAGCTACTTCCCAGGTGATCAAACTATTATAAATAGACTTGTGAGAATGTTGTTGGCGTTGACGATTGAATAGCTAGAGTGCTTCTGCTTCATCCAGGACGTGACCTATGGAATTAAAAATAAACAAATAATATACTTTTTAAAATAAGTCTGGATTTAGTTGTACAAATATATCAAATTTCTGCATGTTTAAACAGTAACAGCAAATGGATATAAATAAAGACGAAGGTGAAACCTTGAACGACTGAAATGATCATACGCATGTATGTTGGAATTCGATTTGCAAGGTTTCTTGCTGGCTGACTGATGAAGGCATGATATGCGGAGACGAAGTTCTGTGTTCTCCTGGTCTGGTGCTCTGGCTCCAGCTTCCTCCATAAATGGTTGTTTATTCTAATTTTGCGACTGATGGAATTAACATAAGAAAAATAATAAAGAAAAAGAGAAACAGGGAGTGGTTTAATTGTGTTAGAGAAACAGAGCAGTTCTTTTGTGCTTTTGTATTTGTAGTATGAAAACAAGAACTTTCTGATTGTATCAAAGAAAATAAAATACGTTGATAAGAATTTTCACAAATCAGGTGCATGAGGAGCCACGTGTCCTGTAGGCAAGATGAAAAGAATTTTGACTTGCACTAATCGGTAGATATCTGCTGTCTCCTGAAGTTTGCTCAAGAAAACATAGTATTAGAAACGCTAACTCAGGAAGCACAGGCATGGAGCTGGTCAGAGAACTAGGAATAGATTTACAGCTCTTGTCACAATTTTATGTTTTTCAATAATTGGGTAGAGGTAGTTACCTTTTTACTGGTAATTTAGTTTATTTTCTGAAAATTGATGTACTGGTACGAACTGCCTTGTAGCTCCATTTATGTTTCAATCAAATATACCTACGGGTTTCACTCAAACAAAAAAAAAAAAAAATTCAAATCGAACACATGCCCAAATTAATCTGTTACTTTGAAAATGAACACTACAATAATATAAAATAAAATTGTGGATATAATTTTGAAACACGGTGTCGGTAACATTTTTTTTTAGAGTAAGAAAGCAATTTTACAATTTTTCATTGATAAAAAAATATTTACATCTCATTAGTTCTACAAATTAACACTTACTAATATTAAACTATTTACAATCCTAACCTAACTACCAGAATCTTAACATAACCTGTCCCGTCTCAAAGTCCGCGCTACAACCTAATTTACCAGTATCATGACCGGTCGCCTCCTGCCTCTCGCTGCCTCACATGCGTTGCGACCTCGCTTCAGCCGCCTCACATCTCTCGCCACACGCATAGAGGTGTAGAGGGAACGGACGAATCCTCTCCACCCCTCTCGCAAGCAACCCTCGTTGCTACGCATGGCTACCCGTCCTCCTTATCGATGTCTTCGATCTAAGGTTTCGCTTTATTAATCCCTGCTGCGCTCAACCACTCTCGATCTAGGTCAGAGGGAACAGCCGAACCCACACCGCCCCTCTCACAAGCAACCATTGCTGCCTCGCGTGACTTGGCCCTCTTGCCGCGTTGCTGCTAGGGTTTCTCCTCAGTCGCTCCGCTGCTAGGGTTTCGCTCCGCTGCATGCTAAGGCTTTGCCTCAGCAACCTCATCTCCTTGCTGCGCATAGGGATGGAGAAGGGATGAAGGAGCCCTCTGCGCCCCTCTCACTAGCAGCCCTCGCTGCTAGGGTTTCATGTCAGCCGCCTCACCCCTTTTGCTGCTAGTGTTTCGCCTCAGCAGTCTCACTTAGCGGGTCTGTAATTGAACATGAATACTATAATACGCTAGTCTCTGTGATTGAAAATGAATACTAAAATAATATGATTTAAATTGTGGATATAAATTTTAAACAACATGAGTATCTATCATTGAAAATGAACACACTACCATAATATGTTTTAAACCATATATAGATACAATTTTGAAACAACGTGAGTTTCTATGACTGAAAATGAACACTACAATAATATGTTGTAAACCATGGATTTGGCATTCCTCTGAAATAGATATTGTAGGGAATCAGGACTCTCGAATAAGAGTGCACGGGGGCGCACGCACACACCCCGCGGTCTAATGCAGATCAACTGAAGAAGAGGAGGCCAAGAGTAGGTTTCCCAAGGCGAAAGCAGATGCAACCTGGATTAGTAGCAATATCATCTTTGCAAGACGGTGATGTTGGAGGGGGTTATCGTGGACGACCAAGAGCCAACCGATTGCCATTGCGATGATCCCAGAGACGATGGTAAAACCTTCAACGACTGAGAGGATCACATGCATGTACATTGGATTTTGATCGGCTAACTAGCCCGCGGATTGATGAATGCATAATATGCAACTACAGCATTGATATTCCCCATCATTGCCAAGCTACTACCTAGGTACCGAAGCTGCATGTTCTCCTGGTCTGGTGCTCTCGCACGACCCGCACGGATGATGGCACGATGTGCACGGTATTGTGCGCGCACTAGGCTGCCTATCAAGTAGAGTGCTCCTGCTTCCTCCATAAATGGTTGTTTATTCTAATTTGGTGACCGTTGGAAATAAAAAATATATATATATAAGAAAGAGAGAGACAGAAGAGTGGTTTGTGTAACTGTGTTAAAAAAACAGAGCACTGTTTGGAGCTTTTGTAATTGAGAAATATGGGAAGAACTTTCTGATTGTCTCAAGGAACCTTAAAAAACTCGATTTGATACAAATTGAAGGCTTGGCTAAATTTGCGTTAGAACTCGATTTTTTTAATTAATTTTTTAACAGTATAGCTATAAGCAAGTAAAAAATTAATTTCATACAAATGACGTAGTAGTAAGTAATTTTTGCCCCTTGGTGCACTTAAAAAGACCCTTCAATTTTTACTGTGTGCATGGCCATGCCTCTTCACGTAAGCATGCAGTTTCGCAATGCCCTTTGGAAAAGTTGGAGAGGAATTAGATGACCAACCCCACATTAATCCTATTGGCATCAATAGGTTATATTTAGAGGGCTTCACTGCCATTAACGCAGTTGGTTTAGTGGCAGTTCTTCTTCTTCTAAGTTTATTTTTTTTAAGTTTGGTAGACTACCAAGATGGTTTAGTGGCAGTGGATTTGAAGATGTAGTATCTATCTTCCATTACTCTAATTACCAATTATATATATAACTTAAGAGGAGGGTTCCACTGCTCCAACAATTTCTACTCCAAAAATAAGCCACAATCTAAACCGCACATCTAATTCAAATTAGTGATCCAGATTAATTCTGCCTCCGACGTTTTGTTTTCAAAATAGGATGCCTCAATCGTCTCCAGTATGAAAAATTAGTGATCTCTCCAGTTTTTTTCCGAAAATTGCTGCCATGGCTTCCCTCCGTGATGCCCTTTCTCCTTCGCACGATGCCCTTTCTCCTTCCCGTTTTGCCTTTTCTCCTTCACGCGATGAAGAAAACGAACACAAGATGGCTCCCCCTCTTCCTGGCGCTTCAGCGAACCAGCCCAAACTTCATCCCCGGCCATGGCTCCAAGCTTCGTCGAACCTTCTTCTCCGCCATTTTTATTCTCTAATGTAATCTATTTTCTAAATTTCATGATAAATTTCTGTAAATTTGCAAAGAGTGATGAAATTAGGTTACCCGTGTTAATTTTCTTTAAAAATACTGAACCTATCTATGTGGAGCAGTATAAACCTTGTAATATAATCTTTTTTGTTCATTTTAGAGATAAAGACCTGCTACCAAACATTTTCAATCAAAAAAAGAAAGCTTTGTTCTTTTTTTTTTTTTAAAGCTTGCTCTAGAAGGAATTAAACAGAATAACCTGAGACATTGTTCTTTACTCAAGATAACCTAAGACTTCAATACAGTTTTCATTTTTTTTTACAATTCGGTACCCGCTTTGTTCTGAATACAGCAAAGAAAGTAGCTTCGACAACTAGTATTTATAATCTACTATCTTAAGTTGATGTTAAGTTCAGAGGGATATACGGTATGAATATGGAGGACCATTAAATTTGCTCATACAGATGGAATTCGATACCGTCAGTATGTATGCTCTTGTGCCTGATTTTGTGAAGAGAAAAAGTTCAAATGATGGACTTGATTTGAATCAAAATGGCCATTACTCAACTTGCGAGCAGAGAAAACGATTAATGTTATGAAGGATGCACATACCGAAGGCTAGAGAATACTTTTTGGTCATTTTGAAACATGTATGACCTTTTGTAATTGTGGAACTTCTATTAAATGTTTTTGTTATAGAACATGATTTTTGGTATAGTTATAGAACATGTATTTGGGTATAATTATGGAAGGGCATTTTGGTCATATGTCAAAATTTCAATGATCGAGTGTAATCTATTGAATATGATAAATTCTGTTATGCTAAATTCTGAGATGGTTTATTTATGTTATGTTGTTTTTGCTTTGTGAATGATACCACCTTTGCCCATGCAGAGTTTTTTTTTTAATGTGCTATGTTGGTATTCTGATTTTACTCAAGGCTACATGTTCTAAGTGGTTAAGCTCAAGTAGACCTTGGAAATGCAATATGAACAAAGAAAATGATGCTTCTTGATCTAAATTGGTGCTTTCTCTGCTGATTGATAACTGCTATGGACTATTACCTTGTTAGTTCAAAACTCAGAACAAGTTAATGCCTTGAGATTTCAGTTACAGTTTGTTCCAGTACCAGTCCTAACTAAATTTTAATTGTTCATATTTTTGCCTAAACTGGTCTTGATACAGTTCACTTATGCATTTATTATCTTTATTATAAAATAGCAGTTATTGTTACTAGGGGTCTAGTTGAATGATAATGGTTCTTTAGTTGTTTCTGATCTTATGATAATGGTTCTTTAATTGTTTCTGATCTTATGATAATGGTTCTTTAATTGCTTCTAAAAATAAGATTTGGTGGATTTCTACCAAGGGCATTGGAATTTTCGTTTAGATCAGACCATCTCTATCTTTTCTTTTTTATATTTCTTCACATTTTCATTTAAATTTGCAAAATAGTTTACATCATGTGCATTGATCATGAAACATAATTTCTGACACTAAAAACACCACAAGGATTTGTTTCCATTCCCATTCATATTATATTATTATATTCTTGTATCATCAATGGAGAAGAACCAAAAAAATTAACATCAGAATTCTACCTTTCATACATCATCAAAGATTCATTTGAACTTGTAAACTGAGCAAATTACAAATGTCTGAAAGAATAATTCTGAAATATCAGTATACAACACTTTCTGAACAAGTGAAATTGAATTACAATTGAATCATAAAAAAGAAATTGAAATAGAATTGAAACTAATTACTCAATCTAGTCAATTTTTTTTTTCTAATATCCACAGATTTCACAAATAAGGGAAATAACATCAGTTGACTGGCGCTTCTTCATTTTGTCTGGAACTAAGACGCTGAGGCTGAGAGCTAAGAGGAAGCGCATCTGGGAATGAAGTGTGGATGGAAGCGGAGGCCAAGTTGGAGGCGATGGCTGACAAAGAGAGCAAGCTTGTAGAAAGCAGAGGTGGAGGGGCGACATCGCATCGGGATGGTGAGAGAGGAACGGCGTCGGAGTCGGGTCGCGCGAGTGGATAAGAGAGGAAACAGAGAGGGATGGGGGTCGGGAGTGAATTGGCGGTGAACTGATTCTTTGATCCAGCGCTCTAATCTGCACTAATCTTGATGCGGATCTGAGGAGTCATATTGTGGCTTATTTTTGGAGTAGAAATTGTTGAAGCAGTGGAACCCTCCTCATAACTTAATTATAAAATGATGTAGTATCTATATATCTTTCATTATTATGATTATCAATTATAACTTAATTATGACTTGATGTACTATCTATATGTCTTTCTTTTTTTTTTCTTTTAAAAGACTTGGCAGTGGCTGCCTATATATATATATATGAGGAGCGATCCACTTACACTATGTTTGGTGACACCGAATTACATCTTATATTTTGAAAGTTTTCAAAGTTCAAACAGTCAATTCAAATCGTTCAACATGATGGATATATTAAAATGTGCTTGTAGATCAAATATTTTTTAATTATATATATATATATATATATATATAGATAGAGAGAGAGAGAGTAATGCTACGCTACTTCGCGAATTAAATGGGCTGTTTTAATTCACATTCATATCTCTAGTTTCGAAGTCCAAATAGCCGATTCAAACCGTTAGATGTTTAATCTATATTAAAATGTGCTTGGAGACCAAATTTGACATTTTTTAGAATTTTTTTACTATTTATTAAGATGGTTTGAAAATCGTTATTTTTATTAAAATTCTGCATCATTAAAAACAGTGATTTTCAAACCATCTTAATAAATAGTAAAAAAATTTCTAAAAAATGTACAATTTGGTCTCCAAGCACATTTTAATATAGATTAAACATCTAATGGTTTGGATCGGCTATTTGGACTTCGAAACTAGAGATATGAGTGCGCATTAAAACAGTTCATTTAATTTACGAAGTATGTATGTATGTGTGTGTGTGTGTGTGTATATATATATATATGTACATATATATGAGCTAGAGATAGGCTAATGTGCTTTCGGCAGCACTTCGGCCGAAGTGATGCCACCCCATTTTCGATTTTTCAAAATCAAAATAGTCAATCCGAACCGTTCATCTTGTTCTCCATATTAATATCTGCTTGGAGACCAAATTTTATATTTTTTGGAATTTGCTTGCTATTTATTAAGCCACTTTGAAAATCTCTGATCCAACAGTGAACCCCTGATTTTACTGTTTGGCAGTTCACCGTTGGATCAGCGATTTTCAAAGTGGCTTAATAAATAGCAAACAAATTCCAAAAAATGTAAAATTTGGTCTCCAAGCAGATATTAATATGGAGAACAAGATGAACAGTTCGGATCAACCATTTGGATTTTGAACAATCGAAAATGGGGTGGCAGCACTTCGGCCAAAGTGCTGCCGAAAGCATATTAGCCTATCTCATATGAGCTAGGCTACGGTGAGTTGCAAAGTAAAGCGATTATTTTACTTCACGCTCATATTTTGCGATTTTAAAATTCAAAACGTCGATCCGAACTGTTCATCTTGTTCTCCATATTGAAATGTGCTTGGAGACCAAATTTTACATTTTTTGAAAATTTTTTTACTATTTATTAAGCAATTTTGAAAGTCGCTGATTTGATGGTCAAGAAAATTTTACTGTTTTTCACTGTTTACAGCAAAACAACAATTTTAAAAAATGCTTAATAAATAGTAAAAAAATTTCAAAAAATATGAAATTTGGTCTCCAAGCACATTTCAATATGGATTAAACATCGAATAGTTCGGATCGGTCGTTTGGACTTTCAAAATAAAAATACGGCGTGAAGTAGAAATGCGTTTTACTTCGCAACTCACCGTAGCCTATCTCATATATACATATATATATATATATATATATAGAGAGAGAGAGAGAGAGAGAGTAAGGCTACCATGCTTTGCAAATTAAAGTAGGTGTTTTAATTTGTGCTCATATATCTAGTTTCAAAGTTCAAAACGTCGATCTGAATCGTTCAAGTTGATATTCATATTAAATTATGCTTGGAGACCAAATTTTATAATTTTTTGGAAATATTTTACTATTTTTTTATAATTTTTCAAAATTAGTGTTTTTCAGAAAATTCTGGACCATCAAAAACAGTGATTTTCAAAAATTCTAAAAATTTAGTAAACAATTTTCAAAAAATATAAAATTTGGTCTCCAAGCACAATTTAATATGGATATCAACTTGAATGGTTCGGATTGACATTTTGAACTTTGAAAATAGAGATATAAGTGCAAATGAAAACACTCACTTTAATTTGCGAAGCATGGTAGCCTTACTCTATATATATAGCACCAATCAACATGATAGATATATTAAAATGTGCTTGTAGATCAAATTTTATATATTTTTTAATTATATATATAGAGAGAGAGACCAATGTGCATTCAAATGTATATGAGCCGAAATACATACAGTCCAAAATTGACTTTTTAAAATCTAAATAGTTGATCCGAACCGTTCATCTTGTTCACCACATTAATATATGATTGGAGACAAAATTTTACATTTTTCTGAATTTGTTTACTATTTATTAAGTATTTTACAAAATTGTTGATCCAACGGTGGCTGGTAATTTTACTGTTTTTTTAAGCCACCATTGGATCAAAATTTTTGTAAAATACTTAATAAATAGTAAAAAAAATTCATGAAAATATAAAATTTGGTCTCCAAGCACAAATTAATATGGAGAACAAGATGAACAGTTCAGATTGACCATTTGGATTTTGAAAAGTCGAATTTGGACCGTATGTATTTCAGTCCATATACATTCAAATGCACATTAGTCACTCTCTCTCTCTCTCTCTCTCTATATATATATATATATATATGAGGAGGGATCAAGTTACAACATTTTTTGAGTTACAACAAGTTACAACAAGCATTATTTGCATTTTCAAAGTCAAAATCGTCGATCCAAACCGTTAGATGTGATCTCTACAATAAAATGTGCTTGGAGACCAAATTTTACATTTTTCGGAATTTTTTTACTATTTATTAAGGTGGGTACAAAAACTAGTCAAATTCGTACCATTGAATTTTGTACCCATCTTAATAAATAGTAAAAAAATTTTGAAAAATATAAAATTTGGTCTCCAAGCACATTTTATTGTAGAGATCACATCTAATGATTTGGATCGACGATTTGAACTTTGAAAATGTAAATAATGCTTGTTGTAAGTTGTTGTAACTCAAAAAATGTTGTAACTTGATCCCTCCTCTATATATATATATATATGATCTACCTAAATTGCTGCTGGCAGCATTTCAGCCAAGGTGTTTTCGGGCCTATATATTATTTTGTGATGTTCAAACAACAAATCCAAACCGTTAGATGTTTAATCTATATTAAAATCTACTTGCAGACCAAATTCTAGATTTTTTGGAATTTTTTTACTATATTAAGCTGGTTTGAAAACTGTTATTTTCAATGCTACAGAAATTTACTGAAAACAACGGTTTTCAAACCAGCTTAATAAATAATAAAAAATTCCAAAAAATCTAAAATTTGGTCTACAAGTAGATTTTAATATATATTAAATATCTAATAGTTTGGATTTGTTGTTTGAACATCACAAAATAATATATAGGCCCAGCAATGCCTCAGCTGAAATGCTGCCAACAACAACTTAGCCGGACTCTACATATATATATATATATATATATATATATAGGAATATGCTAGCATGCTATGCATAGCATAGAACCCCTCCATGCAACGGCTTGGATTTTGAGTTTTCAAAATCCTAATGGTCGATCCGAACCGTTCATCTTGTTCTCCATATTAATATGTGTTTGGAGACCAAATTTTATATTTTTTGGAATTTTTTTACTATTTCTTTAGATTTATTGAAAATCGCTGTTTTCAGCAAATCTGTACCATGAAAAAACAGCGATTTTCAATAAATCTAAAGAAATAGTAAAAAAATTCCAAAAAATGTAAAATTTGGTCTCCAAATACATATTGATATGGAGAACAAGATGAACGGTTCGGATCGACCATTAGGATTTTAAAAACTCAAAATCCAAGCCGTTGCATAGAGGGGTTCTATGTTATGCATAGCACGCTAGCATGTTCCTATATATATATATATATATATATACAAAATAAAGTACTTGAACAGTAAAAGCGGATATTACGAATCTTAAAGCAGATCTAAGGGTTTAAGATATGGTGTTATTTAGTTTCAACTAACACCAATGTCATATTAGCCTAACTCTTTATTAAGCTAGTTTGAAAACCATTGTTTTTCATATATATATATGAGATGGGCTACGGTGAGTTGCAAAGTAAAACGCGTTTCTACTTCATGCTGTATTTTTATTTTGAAAGTGCAAATGACCAATCCGAACCATTAGATGTTTAATCCATATTGAAATGTTCTTAGAGACCAAATTTTACATTTTTCAGAATTTTTTTACTATTTATTAAGCACTTTTTAAAATTGTTGTTTTGCTTTGAACAGTAAAAACAGTAAAATTTTCTGGACCATCAGATCAGCGACTTTCAAAATTACTTAATAAATAGTAAAAAAATTCCAAAAAATATAAACTTTGGTCTCCAAGCACATTTCAATATGGAGAACAAGATGAACGGTTCGGATTAACGTTTTGAACTGCAAAATCGCAAAATATGAGCATGAATTAAAATAGTCGCTTTACTTCGTAACTCACCGTAGCCCATCTATATATATATATATATATATATATATATATATATATATATATATATATATATAGAGGTAGGCTAATATACAATCAATTGTTCCTGAGGCTCTGTACAACCAAGTCATTTTCCAATTTTTAAAGTCCAAATGATCGATCCAAACTGTTCATCTTGTTCTCCATATTAATATATGCCTGGAGACCAAATTTTACATTTTTCTGAATTTTTTTACTATTTATTAAGCCACTTTGAAAATCGTTGATCCAACGGTAACTTCAGTTTTACTGTTTTGTTAAGCCACTGTTGGATCAGCGGTTTTCAAAGTGACTTAATAAATAGTAAAAAAATTTAGAAAAATGTAAAATTTGGTCTCCAAACACATATTAATATGGAGAATAAGATGAACGGTTTGGATCAATCATTTGAACTTTAAAAATTAAAAAATAACTTGGTTGTACGGAACTTCAAAAACAATTAATTGTATATTAGCCTACCTCTGTCTGTATATATATATATATAAGAAAACGAGAAATAGAGGAGTGGTTTGTGTTAGAGAAACAGAGCGCAGTTCTTTTGTGCTTACTGTAGTATGAAAACAAGAACTTTCTGATTGTATCAAAGAAAATAAAATACGTTGATAAGAATTTTCACAAATCAGGTGTGTGGAGCCACGTGTCCTATAGGCAAGATGACAAGAATTTTGACTTACACTATTCGGTAGATATTTGCGTCTCCTGAAGTTTGCTCAATAAAACATGTGTTAATATTAAATGAATTACACATGCCCAAATTAATCTGTGGTTAATTACTTTGAAAATGAACACTACAATAATATATAATTAAAATTGTGGATATAATTTTGAAGTAGGGTGTCTGTAATTTTTTTTTAGGACAATTACCATCTTACAATTGATAAAAAAGTATTCACATCTTATTAGTTCTACAAATTAACACTTACTAATATTAAACTATTTACAATCCTAATCTAGCTACCAGAATCTTAACAGAACCTGCCCCATCTCAAACCTCCTGCCTAGCTCTCGCTACCTCGCATGCCTTACCACCTCGCTTCAGCCACCTCGCATGTCTCGCCACATACATAGGGGTTTAGAGGGAACAGACGAATCCTCTCCGCCCCTCTCACAAGCAACCCTCGTTGCTTCGCCTAGCATATACCAGCCCGCCTTAGCCGTGTCTTCGATCTAAGGTTTCGCTTTATTAATCCCTGCTGCGCTCAACCACCCTCGATCTAGGTCGGAGGGAACAGCCAAACCCGCACCGCCCATCTCACAAGCAACCCTTGTTGCCTCGCTTGACTCGGTCCTCTCGCCGCGTGCATAGGGGTAGAGAGGGAACGGACGAAGCCTCTCTGCTTATCTCGCAAGCACCACCGCTGCTAGGGTTTCTCCTCAGCCGTGTAGCCATTTTTCCCTCAGCCGCCTCACTGCTAGGGTTTTGCTCCGCTGCTAAGGTTTCGCATCAGCCACCACATCTCCTCGCTATGCATAGGGACGAAGAAGGGATGAACGAACCCTCTCGCTGCTAAGGTTTCGCCACAGCCATCTCACTCAGGGTGTTTGTAATTGAAAATGAATAGTTGAATACTATAATAATATGTTTTAAATCGTGAACATAATTTTCAAACAACGTAAAAGTTTATGATTGAAAATGAACACTAAAATAATATCTTTTCAAACGTGGATACAATTTTTAAAAAAACGTTAGTGTCTGTGATTGAAAATGAATACTAAAATAATTTGTTTTAAATTGTGGATATAATTTTTAAACAACATGAGTATCAATAATTGAAAATGAACACACTATACCATAATATGTTTTAAACCATATATAGTTACAATTTTGAAACAACGTGAGTTTCTATGACTGAAAATGAACACTACAATAATATGTTGTAAACCATGGATTTGGCATTCCTCTGATATAGATATCGTAGGGAATCAGGACTCTCAAATAAGAGTGCACGGTGGCGCACGCACACACCCCACGGTCTAATGCAGATCAACTGAAGAAGAGGAGGCCAAGAGTAGGATTCCCAAGGCGAAAGCAGATGCAACCTGGATTAGTAGCAATATCACCTTTGCAAGACAGTGATGTTGGAGGGGGTTATCGTGGATGACCAAGAGCCAACCGATTGCCATTGCGATGATCCCAGAGACGAAGATAAAACCTTGAATGACTGAGAGGATCACATGCATGTACCTTGGATTTTGATCGGCTAGGTTTCTTGCCGGCGGATTGATGAAGGCATAATACGCAACTACAGCATTGATATTCCCCATCATTGCCAAGCTACTACCTAGGTACCGAAGCTGCATGTTCTCCTGGTCTGGTGCTCTCGCACGACCCGCACGGATGATGGCACGGTGTGCACCGTATTGTGCGCGCACTAGGCTGCCTATCAAGTAGAGTGCTCCTGCTTCCTCCATAAATGTTGTTTATTCTAGTTTGGCGACCGTTGGAAATACAATAAAAATATAAGAAAGAGAGAGAAAGAAGAGTGGTTTGTGTTAGAAAAACAGAGCAGCTGTTTGGAGTTTTTGTAGTACAGAAATAGGAAACAAATTTGCTAGAATCCTCGGGGATTTCAGGAACTCTAAAATTCTCAATTCAACCATCTATAAGTTTCGAGATTTGTGCATAAAAATTGTCTGCTTTGAGATTCTTGTAAAAAAAATTAGATGGTTGGATTTGGAATTTCAGTCCCTGAAATCCTCAAGATTTAAGGAAGAACTTTCTGATTGTCTCAAGGAACCTCTAAAAACGTTAACTCAGGTGCGGAGCCATGTCCTATAGAACAAGAAAATAAAATATGTGTTTTTTCTATATTTTTTTCTCAATAACAATCAGGAAAAGTATTCTTAAGATTCAAAAAGATTATAAATTATAATACATCTTAATTTTCATGAAATATATATTTTTAATTATACTTTTAAAAAATATATATAATAATATTTTTAATATTCACAAAAATTATAATAATATTTTTAATATTCACAAAAATTATAAAATTAAACTTCACCCTCAAACTTGACCTCCTATAAAGACTTATTGACTTGTTTTTTTATAACTGCATTGTTAATAGTGTGTTGAGCCTGTTGGCTTTGACTTGCACTGGTCAGTAGATCATATCACATGCCCAAATTAACCTGTGGTTACTTGCCATTTGGAAAAATGCATATGGATTAAGAATAGTCAGCTAAGTTAAAGGCATGTATTTGTTTGTTTTTTTTTTTCATTTTTGAAGCTGTCATATACTGGCATGATACATCAGATACTGCCTAGCTTTGATTTTAATTACTGAACTAGGGGGAACATAGCTCAGTATTAAAAGGCAGTACTAGTATATATATATAGTGGTATAAGAGGTTGGCTATTCTATTTTCATAATCATATGAGAGCATAAGTTTATAACTCGTTTTTGTGTTTTCAATGTTCAAATGATTGATCTGAAGCGCTCAACATGTTCTCCATATTAATTTGTGTTTGGAGATCAAATTTTATATTTTTTGAAATTTTTTTTACTAATTTTTCAGAATTTTTCAAAACAGGGTTTTTCATTTTTTTTATTATTATTTTTTAATATTTTTTATGACTGTTTTGAAAAATTATGAAAAAATAGTTAAAAAAATTTCAAAAAATATAAAATTTGGTCTCCAAGCACATATTAATATGGAGAACTTGTTAAGCGCTTCAGATCAACCATTTTGATATTGAAAACACAAAAATGAGTTATAAGTATATGCCCACATATGCTTATGGAAGTAGAATAGCCAATCTCGTACATGTACGAAAATCTGCAGTTTGTTCCAGTCTGAAATTACGAAATTTCAGCCATGTATTCGAGTTTTGGCTGAAATCGAAGCAATTAATGTGGAAATGATACTTAAACAAGTTCCTCTTTTGAATGTTTGATTTCGTTTGCTGTAGAGATGATTTTTAATTCAGTTGTTCAATTCAAAAGGAGAAACAAAGATTGTTTATACAGGCGCTGAAGAACTGATCCAACCTAAGCACATTGTTCTTTCTCTTATCAAAGTTCAAAAAATTAGAAATATGGAAGGAATGTAAGATAATCACAGTGATTAAAATTTCATTTTTTTTTTGGGTTTAAACTAATACTGATGAATCATTAGTGAATCTGAAATTAACTTCACCATTTGTAAGGGCCTGTTCATCCGTCTAAAGGTTGTCAACAAATTCGGTTTAAAAGTCACTAATTAAGCTATCGACCTATATATTCATATACTGTATGTTGTGCAATAAGGTATATATTAAGGAATCCGGGACGGTCCGATTGATGAGTATCGTATCAAATTCAGTCTAATGTTATGTTAGAGTCATCTGATTTGCATCGAAATTTTAAGATTTATGTGAATCAAGTGCGCACAAATTATGTTGTAGATCAAACGCTCTGATTGTGCATTGGATTGATTTGGTTTGAAGCCCACAGAACTGTAGAGTAGAGTCCTCATCTCGATCGGAGTATGATGGTGAGTATATCTGGTCGTCGGAGTGCAGTGCAGTGAGGTCGGATCCATGTAGTCCTAGGGGGTAGCTGTCCTTCTTGGATTTTGAGTTTTAGTGGAGATCGAGATGATTTTTTTCCCCTCTCTAAATGTTTGATTTGTAATTCGAGTTAAATTTAGAATTAAAATTAAATTAAATTTTTTGAATTATAATTGGTAATTAGAATCATAAGTTAGATAATCATAAATTACAAGTTGGAATATTTGAAAATATAAGTTAAAACATCATTTTTTATCGATCAAGTACCTAATTAGTTAATAGGTTTAAATCTGATTCGATATATTTTTTCCCTCTAACAAAAAATCATGAGTCTGCACCTACTTATTGTCTTTACCATATTCAAATAAGAGCATACCACATTTGCACATGAAGACGTGCGTCACATATTGTGTTTTTAGTCGTGTTGTGTTTAATTTTTTTTTTTTTAAAAAAACAGTCATACTTATCTTAAAAAATAATAAATTTTCATAAATATAAAATTAAAAAAAATATGATTAGAATATGAAAACAATAGAGCACTCGAGTCCTCCAATTAAATTGTGCATTCTCTTAAATTATCCACATAATTCTGATTAATCGACCGCATATCGATTAATTACTTGACGATATCTTGTCCGTCCAACAATAGCATGCAGTTATTTACAACACTGTTATATACAATATAATAGTGTCAATTTAAATAAACTTGAGAGTTGAGACAATAAGTAATAACTTGATGAGTTGACTCCATTTACAGCTCATTATTCGCTTTACAGCTCATTACATTACAGCCCTAATCCACTCTAGGCATTTGTGTCCAATAATATTTCAACAGTCTTTGGGTCAAACTGGACTTAATAAAATGCCCATAGTGCAAAAAAGTGTATCGGGTCGGGTCTACGGTATGGACTGCCACACACGGTAGATCTTCTGTGGCCGGTAGATCTGCCACACGCGGTGTTATTGTGACCAGTGTTGTAAAATACGTCCGTTTAGGCTGATTAATCGGCCGATTAGTTGTTGGTGGTGACCAAACCGTCATGAATTTTTTCGACTAATGGACTAATTATTTTTAATTAATCGTTTAACAATACTCTATCCATCCGACGACCGCATATCGTAATTTACAACACTGATTGTAAATAAGCATAGAGTGTTTCTAAGTTCCAACTTCGTCAGACAAAGGAGAACACTTCCTGACCTGTGACGAATATGAACACTTTCTAGCACAACTTTGTCGAAAAAAGACCTTCAAGAAAATTAAAAAAAAAAAAAAAACCATTCTTGGAAAGGGACCTTAAGTAAGAACTTTCTCCCATAAAGTAGTTCCAACTTCGTCAGACAAAGGAGAACACTTCCTGACCTGTGACGAATATGAACACTTTCTAGCACAACTTTGTCGGAAAATGACCTTCAAGAAAATAAAAATAAAAACATTATTGGAAAGGGACCTTAAGTAAGAACTTTCTCCCATAAAGTAGTGCACATTCGTCACAGATCAGGAAGCAAGTGTTCACATTAGTCACAGGTCAGAAAGTGTTCTCCTTTGTCTGATGAAGTTGAAACTTAGAAACACTCTAGTTTTACTCATATATTGTTATATTTTTACAAAAGTTTAAATATTATTTATTGTGTTATAGCAGAACGGATGAAAAAATGCACTATGCTTATATTGCATTGTTATAGTACTGATGGAAGGAGATCACCTGCTCCCTCAGTCACTGTTTGTGGAGCCGGTCACCGTTAATTTTTGAACTAGGGGTTTACCAACAGTGACTTTGGGAACAGGAATTTCCTGCTTTCAAGGGGGCAGATGATTCGGTCTCTAGTACCGATAGCGTTATAGTTTTTATAGTCTGGAAATGCTATAGTATGCTATTTTGGAATCTTGTATTTTTAGATTAAATTATATAAGTTATTAATTTATCTTATAATTATTCATTATTTGTTTTATTATCAGTGGTAGGAAGTTCGTAAGCCAATTATCATTTATTCGGAGGGGTTAGGTTTGAGATGTTGGAATTAAGATAATTATAATTTGCTATATTTTTTTTTTACTGCAGTTTAATTTAAATTTGCGTAATGTTATATTTTTATGTTCTAATAATATCATGGCAATTCTAATTTTTTAAAATTATTAACATGCCATGTATCGTAAATTTTCAATATACTACATAAAATCTATATAAAAAAAAATCATATGAAGTTATTGAAATAAAATATGTAAAAATCATATTTTATTTGTAAAATATAGGTAAAACCATATGAAAGATTGATGAAGGCATAATATATGACTACAACATTGATTTTTTCTAGAGAAGAAAATTAGTCATGCAGTTTTTAGTTATATCACGTCATGTGTATTGATCACGTGACGTGACTATCCTTCACTATATTAGTCACGTACATGATCAATTTTTTCAACATTATTTTTTAATTATAATTTTATTTTAATAGTTTCTTTTTTCTTTTTGGTATATTTTGTTATAATTTTTTTTGAACTAACTTAAAACTTGAAAACAATAATTAAACACAATTAGTAACGTTACATCACATCATGTTACTTCTCGTTTTTCCTTCACTATTTTTTTCCATCATAGCCAAGCTACTACCCAGGAAGCAGCGTTCCCTGTTCTCCTGGTTTGATGCACCAGCACGTCTTGCTCGGATGATGGCACGTACGTTAGGCTCGGTATTGGGCACGCATCAGGTTGCCCGTCAAAATGCAGACACTTGCTTCCTCCATAAATGGTGGTTTAATACTTCTAGTTTGGCAACAGATGGAATAAAAAGAAATAATAAGGGAGAAACAGAGCAATAGTTTGTGTTGGAGAAACAGACGCATGAAAATGAAATATGACAAATATGGGAAGGGAGGCGATTTGGATCCCCACATATGAAAATGAAAGCAAGAATTTTCATAAATCAGGTGCGGAGCCACGTGTCCTATAGCTAAAAAAAATGCGTTTTTCTTTTTATATTTTTTTTCTCAATAACAATTAGAAAAATATACTTAAGATTCAAAAAAATTAAAAATATATTACATCTTAATTTTCTTCAAAATATACTTTTATTTTATACTTTTCAAAAAAAAATATAATAATCTGCTTAATATTGAAAATAATTATAAAATTAAATTTCACCTTAAAACTTTTGCCTCTTTAAATATTTTGACTGTGTCTCCTATAAAGACTTCTTTGGACTTACATTTAGGGGTTTTCATCGGTTCAGTTTGATTAAAATTGAACCGAATTAAGCAAATTAAAGTTATAATTTAGTTTTAAAAATATAACTAAACTGAACTGAATTAGTATTACAACCGAACCGAACCAAAGTTTTATTTTGGTTTGTTTGGTTCAAACTAAAATATATTAATTTTTTTATTTGAAACAATTGATTTATAATAAACCGAAGTATGTTAAGAAATAAACTGAGTATTAAGAAATAAAATAAGATATTAAGAAATAAACCGAAGTATTTAAAGTAACTGATTAAGAAATAAACCGGGGTGGTCTGAATCAAATCCATAATATATAAAATTTTGGTCAGTTCGGTTATTTTGGTTTTGAATTTTATCAAACCAAACTAAATCAAAGTTATAATTCAGTTTTAAAAAGCAAACCGAACTGAACCATTAAACCAAAAAAAACGAACCGTTTAATATAAACTAATTCAGTTCGATTCAAAACCGAATAAACCTGACCCAATGAACACCCCTACTTACACTAGTCGATAGGGGTGTCAATGGATACTGTGTCAATGGGTACGATATGGATAGGGTGCATGGAACATTTTCATATCCATATCTATTAAGAATTAACTTTATCGTTCCACACCCTACCTATACCTGTTAAGAATTTGTGAATGCATTTCGATCAAGGTTCTTTGATACAATCAGAAATTAAACTGTTGCTTTCATGCTTTCATTTTCACAAACCTATATATAGCTAAAAATATCTGTGTCGTGTGATCCAATTTGCTCGATCGGTTCTATGGTTCTATATATCTCAAGAAAACCTGTATTAAATGAAACACATGGCAAAATTAATATGTGGTTACTTTGAAAATGAACACTAAATTCAATAATATGTTTAAAATCGTGGATGTAATAAATTTGCCATGTGTCTGTAATTAAAAAATTAACACTACAATTGTTTTTTTTTTTTTTTAAATTGCTTCGTAGTGGCTGAACACTGCAATTGTTATAACCTAAAAATTTGAAGATGATTAAGTATAAATCATAATTAATGACTAATAATTAATAATTTGCGATCAATTAAAACTTTTAACTGAAATGTATTAAGCGCCAAGGATTCAACAAAAAAATTAAACTTACATGATTAACATGAATATAAGTGAATAAAATTATTGAAACATTATATAAACAACAAAAGAATTTATCTCAGATTAATTGAATTATATATTTATTTAAAGGTAAAAAAACATATACCAACTTCCCAAGTAATTAGAATAATAACAACATTTATAACTTATCTAAATCTAGTTGATTTACATTTATTATTTTAAATAAATGAATAACAAACTTTGGATCAATATGCAATAACAGATGAAAAATAACGGAATTTCGAATCGAGTCAATAACAATGGGACCCACATGTCAGATTTCCAGAATTATGAAATATCACATGTATCTTTCTTACATTTTATATCTTCTGCTCTGACTGAATCAACCTTTGACTACTCTTCTAATCCAAATTCATTCTCTCTCGAGAGAGAGACTGGGTTATTTCTCTCTCCTAAGATTGGAACCAAATTTCTTCTATCTCCTACTTTGATTGGATCAACCTTTGACTTCTCTTCTATTCCAAATTCATTCTCTCTCGAGAGAGATTGGGTTGTTTCTCTCTCCTAAGGTTGGAACCAAATTTCTTCTCTCTCCTGCTTTGATTGGATCAACCTCTGACTTCTCGTCTAGAATTTTTTTTTATAAATCATAATTAATAAAATTAATTTTAACAAAGCATTACGATTATTTTTTTTTTTTACAAAAATTACGAGGATCGAATTTTCAATTCGATCTCTACATTTTACTTTTTGGAGAAACTAAATAGGAGATTCGGTCTCTATTTATTTTCAGCTTTTTCACCGCAGCAGCCACAAAAATTCTCAAATATGCTAAACTGAGTAGCCTATTCGGTCTCCATTTTTTTTTTTAAATACCCTTATTCTCCCTCCAAAAAAATATTAACATGAAAATCCAATTAACTATTAGGCCCTATTCGACTTGATGTTGCCAATGGATTGATGAAGGCATAATATGTGATTACAACATTGATTTTTTTTTCTAGAAAAGAAAATTAGTCATGCTGTTACTAGTTACATCACATCATGTATGTATATCAATCACGTGACGTGACTATCATTCACCATATTAGTCACGTACGTAATTAATTTTTTCGACATTATTTATTAATTATAATTTATTTTGTAATAGTTTCTTTTTTCTTTTGATATATTTTGTTATAATTTTCTTTAAACTAACTTAAAACTTCAAAAAAAGAAAAATTAAATACAATGTGTCACGTCACACCACGTCTTGTTTTTACTTCACTAATTTTTTCTATCACAGCCAAGCTACTACCCAGGAAGTAGAATTCCTTGTTCTCCTGGTTCGATGCACCGGCACGCCTTGCTCAGATGATGGTACGTTGGGCACGCATCAGGTTGCCCGTCAAAATGCAGACACTTGCTTCCTCCATAAATGATTGTTTAATTCTTCTAGTTTGGCGAGCGATGGAATGAAAAGAAAAAATAAGAAAGGGAGAAACAGAGCAATAGTTTGTGTTGGAGAAACAGAGGCATGAAAATGAAATGTGCGAAATATGGGGAGGGAGGCGATTTGGATCCCCACATATGAAAATGAAAGCAAGAATTTTCATAAATCAGGTGCGGAGTCACGTGTCCTATAGCTAAAAAAATTAAAACACGTTTTTATTTATATTTTTTTACTCAGTACCAATTAGAAAAATATACTTAAGATTCAAAAAAATTATAAATATATTACATCTTAATTTTCTTCAAAATATACTTTTATTTTATACTTTTATAAAAATATATATAATAATATGCTTAATATTGAAAATAATTAGAAAATTAAATTTCACGTTAAAACTTTTGCCTCTCTTTAAATATTTTGACTTTGTCTTCTATAGAGACTTCTTTGGACTTACACTAGTCGGTAGGGGTGTTCATTATTGGGTCTGGTTTAAATCTGTTTTGAATCAAACCGAATTAGTTTGGATCAAATGGTTTAAGTTTTTTCATTTAATGGTTTAGTTCAATTTACTTTTTAAAACCGAATTATAACTTTGGTTCAGTTTGAAAATTTTCAAAATTGAAATAACCGAACCGACCGAACTTTTATATATTATCAATTTGCTCTGGACCGCCCCGGTTTATTTGTTAATAAACCAATTTATTTCTTAATCAATTGTTTTAAATACTTCGGTTTATTTATTAATATCTTAGTTTATTTCTTAATACTCCAGTTTATTTTTTAATATACTTCAATTTATTAAAAATCAATTGCTTCAAATAAAAAAATTAATATATTTCGGTTTGAACTGAATAAATAGAACAAACCGAACAAACCGAAATAAAATTTCGGTTCAACTCGGTTCGGTTGCAATACTAAATCGGTTCAATTTGGTACTATTTTTGAAACCAAATTATTACCTTAATTTGCCTAATTCAGTTTGATTTCAACCGAACCGAACCGATGAACACCACTACTAGTCGATGCTCAAATTAACCTGTGGCTACTTGCCATTTAGAAAAGTCTATTTTTTTTTTAACCATTTTTTGCTGTATACTGATTTCCATTGATTTTGGTTTAATTGGGACTTTTAATTGAATTAGGATTTTACCAGATCTCAATTTAGCTGAATATTCTCTAACCTATTGCTGCTGTTGATTCACAGACATTGACTTGATTGGAACAATTCTAGAGAGAAAATTGAAGGCAAATTAGATTGAGAAGTACTGCGTTGCTCTGTCTATTTAGGTTCAGGTACTTTTCTTTCTCTGCTATTACTCTCTCTTTTGTCGCCCGATTTATGGTTTTGTTGATTTTTCTCATAAAATATGGAGCAGATTTATGTATGGTTTCTCTCTTTTTCTTTCTTGGTAAACAGATTGTTGCTAATTTTGTGCAGCAGGGCTAACAAAATGATAAAACATCCCTATAATTTTCTTCATATCAACTGGTAAAAAGAACCTTGGTACTGGTACTGGTACTGTTATACTCGATTTAATGCTTGGATCCCAATCAGAAGCAACTAACCTGTATTTTTATAATGCATTGCTGCAATAGCAACATCGGCACTGTCCTTTATTGTTGGAAAGTTACACATTGCAACGTGAGCAAACATCGGCTCTCTGCCAGTTTCAATGATTTTATTTGTATATACCTATATTAATTGATTGTTTTTCATTTAATCTACTTATTTTAAATAGTGGCCTCATTTTCTCCTTATTTCTGCACATGCATGCACAAGAAATATTATAAAATTTATATCCTTTGTACATGCTAACTATTCAAACTGTTGCATTTTACACCTCTGCAGGCTCTACCAGTAGCATTAGTTATTTTTCATTTCAAAGCTCTTGTTTGTTATGGAATAAATTAAAATATGAATTAATTAATTGCGTTGAGGCTCTTTAAGATTCGTGTTAGAGCATCTCAGACAGTCTGGATCAAAACTCAAAAATTGGGTTACTTCATGGGATCCGAATTCGTCATTAACTTTGGGGCGTGAAACTGTAAAAGTTGCAAGAATTAATTTACTATGCTAATGCTCGATGATATTATAGTGGTAAGGTTTTTACTTTGCTTTTCTTGATTTCTCTTATGATCTGCATTATTTACAGTCAACCAAGAAATGACACAATATGCTAGCTGTTATATCATAACAGTTGTGTCATATACTTAGAATTACTATATATACCGGCCGATATATATTACAATATGCTGTTATTTTAATTTTGTCCATTTCAAAGCTGTTGTTAATTTGTTATGGATAAATTAAAATATGAATTAGTTAATTGTGTTAGGCCTTCTTTTATTGAGCAAAATAAGGAATCAAATAATACTTATGCTTCCATCCTTAATTAACCATTTTCGTTAAAATGTGAGTAGCTTATAAACACATATATCAGGTTCATTGGATATACTTGGTAACATGAGTTAAATTTTATTTTATTTTCATTGTAATTTGTTTTTTCTGTTTATTATATGTTACATTTAGATGTGATTAGTTGTACTATATCTCTCTTGTCAATATATAATTTGTTTTTCATAATATAAATTATTATGTAAAACAATGGTTGAGACCTACATTGTGTCAGTAATAAAAAATAACATTGTGTCCAGTATTCAAAAATAGATATTTTAGATGACTTGAATTAATTGGAGCCCAAATACTGTGATATTATGAGATCAATGAAAAAAGCCCATGTTGGAAATAAACTGGGTAGATTTTTCTAAAATTTTGAGATCAATAAAAAGCCCAAATTGTCATATGCTGGAAGTTTGAGGCAATTTCACATTAAAGACCTTTAAAATCAATCAAACATGAACTTCAAATATCATAACATTTTATGTGAACATTTCTCAAATAAAAATGAATTAAATTAACGATTGGGATCTGACATTTAGATTTAAAATTTTGATTATAAATAAAAATACAAAATTGATGTGATCCATTTAATATTCCAGAAAAAAAAATCTTAATCCAAGTGATCTCTCTCTCTCTCTTTCTTTGATACAAAGTTTGACATTGTTTCACTCTCTTATGCTGTTCATTTTTTTTTTTTTGTAAAATTATAATAACACATTCAATTATAACATAACAGTTTGGCTGGTTGAATTTGATTAAGTACAGATGATAAAATTACTAAATTCATACTATTCTTTTATTAACTCTGATATAAACATCAAAATTAACCTCTTATATCTACAATTAGAAAAGTGTAGATCTGATGGACACCGGAGCCGTCCAATATGCTTTAAAATGTGTATGCTCCTGCTTTGAAATTTGTGTGCACAGATTTCAAAGCACTTCAAACGGTTTTGTTGTTCATTAAACTTAAATCCAAAGTTCATTAAAACTACTTCGCTCCGAATTTCTTTTGAAACAATTGGAATTAAATTCAACTTTTTTGTAAGAATAGGTAATTTTGAATGAGACAAAAGAGTTAAATTCACTATTTCAACTATTTAATTTCATTCAAACAAAGAACAAGTTATTTCAAATAATTTTGTTCTAAAAATAATTTATTCTTACTTCAATCAAACATACCCAATCTTTTCTAATCGTAGAAGTACAAAATATAATAAAATACAAATTCTTAAGTTCATACACTGCATAAAGTCAAAACTTATATGATAAAATATTTATCCGACCTGATGGGCATCATGATTTTAATTCACAGTGGTTCTAGAACAGGAAATCGAGCAGAATATTCGCTCAGTATTCTTTATCTTGTTTTCCAATTTCAAGAGATTTTCGTTCATTTCTCACCACTTATTCACCGGATTATTCGACCTTTCAAATTTAATAATCATTCCACGTGTCTCACACCCTTTTCGAGATTGCTTACACTACACTCCAATCAAACTATTAAATATAAAATTAATATCCTATTGTCACCTGCGTACGTGCAGCGTGCTTATACATAAGCATATCATAATAATAATAATTACTTTTTGGAGAATTTCATGTATACCCCTCAAAATTATGTAATTCCCCTTTAAAATTCATAATATTATATTTAAGTAAATAAACTTTAAAAACTCATAAATTTATCCATTTTAATGTCTTTTTAATTAAAACTCATTTTATCCTTCATTAAATATATATATATATATATCATGTTTTAGAAAATTGCTAGTTTCTTAATTAGATGGTTTCCTACGACAAATGAATTATTTATCTACTTCTGATGCTTACACGGTATGTATATGTAAGCGTCAGAATTAGAAAAATGACTCGTTTGTCCTAAAAAACAGATCAATTAAGTAATTCACAAATTTAAAATAAGTTTTAATAGAAAAGACAATAAAATATAAATGCGAGTTTTTGAAGTATAGAAGGGTAAATATGATATTATAAATATTGTGTGTGTGTGTGTGTGGGTTGGGGGGGGGGGGGGGGGGGGGGGGGGTGGGAGTTGTTTGTTACGTAATTTTCAAGTTTTTGAGGAGTATACATGAAATTTCCCTTTTATTTTTTTGACACTAATGTATGTAATATGAGAGGTCTAATTTTGAACTTATCATAAGACCAAAAGGAGCACCTAATTGCAACTAATTCTAATATGTAACGGTCCTAACTGAATGTTTGTTTGTATTTCTCCCGGGACCCGGTGCACAGTTTGATGTCCCAACTAATGCACAAACAGACTCAGAAAACTCTACCAAATTCATGTACAATTTGTGTAATATAGAAAAAATAGTTAAATAGCCAATGCATGTATAATTTGTGTAATATAGGAAAAAACGGGAATATACAAAATTATACATGCAGCATCTTCCGTTAAAGGTCAAGAAAAATGCCAACCGTTTTTTATTTAAAAGTGATAATTTAAGAAAACTATAAATATCAACAAAGAAAAAGAAAAAATGTCAACAAAAGAAAAAGAGATGGAACTAAAAAGGACGGGAACATTCGATACCAACGAAAATATTCGATACAAGTTGTCTTACTATTTTTAATCTTAGCTAGGCATTACAAGGTGTGCACATAAGGTGTTTGACAAAATGTGTCTGAAGAATTTTTGAGGAATTCTTACGAATATTTTTTGGATAATATTTATCATTGGTTTTTATTTCATGTAATAACTTTCTTGTGAAAAGAATGCATACCAGAGAAGGTACAATTGGGTGAGTGTTGTTATGCGTGCAGAGAAATTATACACCTCTTTGTTCTCGTGTTTATACAGTGATGCACATTTAAATTTAAATTTTTATTACTGAAAATAATTAATTTGAAACTACTCATATTGCTATGGTCACAACTATCATTGAACTATATACATTCAATGATATAAATGAGGCTTCGATCGATGTGCATAACTGGAGCTTGTTCAATTAGGAGAGATAGTAAGGGAGGGGGTCTAGATGTTTTAGGAGCATTTTTAATATTACTTGCTGAACTTTTTAAGACCTGAGTAGTTTGACTCAATCCAAACAAGATTATAAGGTCACTTAATCCAAGTAACATACCTGTAAATAATTTTCTGTATCAATATGTCTTAGTGGAAAATTTTCCACTAACTCTCAAAAAAAAAAAACTATATACATTCAAGATTATGCTTAGAATTATTTTTCAATATGTGTCTCTGTGAAAAAAGTATAAATGTATTAATTTACATATATTTAATTTACACTCATAACATATTTTTGTTTAGAAGAGAGGGTTTAAAACAGAAGTCGTACCTTCATTATTAAACTTCTCTGGTATGCATTTTTTCAATATTTTTGTTTAAAAGGAGATCATATAAGGTGCTAGCTGAAGCATTCTATGATTTTCAAAAAGATAGAGTATCAATATGTAATTTTGCTTTGTAAATAGACTTTATCTTACGCATCTTGTGTAAGCATTAATGGAATTTGAGGGCTTGACCCTCATGTTTCTTCTTCAAAAAAAAATATGTAATTTTGCATATTTTTTTTGTCATAACTTCATTATTCAAATCAAAATGAAATTCTAGCATATCTTGATAAGACCAATAAATTAAGCATATCATTAATATTTATAAGCATGCATAATAGGGTTTTCTTTGTAAATTTCAGTATAAGCATATCATTAGTATTTATAAATAAAAAAAAATAAGAGGGGGTGTTTTAGAAAAAGGAGGGGCAACCTACAGGGGCTGTTTAGAAAAAAAAAATAAAAAAAAATAAGCATGTCATTAGTATAAGCATATCATTGTATGATCCTTGGCTGTTTAGAACTTCTTTGGGTATGGTATAAAGTTTCTCCTCTGATACCGACTGGTACATGACAATAATTTAAGAGGTCACGGATCTTTTGGACCACGCAAGCTATAAATAGTTGATTTTGTTGTGAAGTACACTAGTACAAAAAACCTCTTCACCGACCCTTAATCACCGACTGTTTTAAGCAAAGTATCAGTGTTGCTCACACTACACTGACTCTTTTATTAAATAATAGTCAGCGTTGTTGTTCAACACTGACGCTTTATAAACAGTCAGTGTTGGTTATCAACATTGATTGTTTTTTAAAAAAGAGTCAGTGTTGAACACCAACACTGACTGTTTTTCAAGAGTCAGTGTTGATTACCAACTCTGACGCTTTAAAAACAGTCAGTGTTGGTGATCAACACTGACTCTTTTGAAAAAGAGTCAGTGTTGGTACTCAATACTGACTGTTTTTAAAAAGAGTCAGTGTTGATCACCAACACTGACTCTTTTTAGAAAGAGTCAGTGTTGAGTAGAAATACCGACTCTTTAAAAAAAGTCAGTGTTAGTGCTCAATACTGACTGTTTTTGAAAAGAGTTGGTGTTGGTGTCAACACCGACTGTTTTTCAAAAGAGTCGGTGTTGATGTCAACACTGACTATTTTGCAGAAGAGTCGGTGTTGAGTAGGAATACTGACCCTTTAAAAACAGTCAGTGTTGACTGTTTGTTCATTTTATTTTACATTTTTTTCTTTATTTTTTTTTCAAATATCATAATTAAAAATATATTATTTTATTTTGAACAATTCATTGAACAGATGTAATACGTCAATTTATTTAATAATATCAAGTTAAAACTTAAAATCTTTTAAGTTTTTACAAATACGAATTTAATAATCACAAGATAATAGAAGAAGACGGAGAATCCTAAAGAAAATCACTAGTTCATTATATGAAATGTGATTTCAACCGGGTTTTTGTTTTCATTGACAAATTTGATAAGGGAATCCAATTAATTAATTTGTGGATATTTTACAATACAATTAAGACTTCCAAAATTTATAATATATTTTTAAACTTTGATTAGTTGTGTAAGAAAGTGTGTACATAAATAAATAATATGATAATATAGTTTATGTTGAAGAAAATAAAAATAAAAATATGTTAATTAGAAACTTAGAATTTTGTAAATTTAAATTGTAAATTTAAAAATAAATTGTTAAATAATTTTGACACATAAAATTATATAGCATTACATGCATGTTGCATATATGAATTTTGCATATATTAAGTTGGGTTGTTCTAAATTCAATTTAATTCTAACTTCAAATTTTGCATAAAATTATTCTAATGTTGTGTATATATCTATTGCAGAAAAAATTGGATTCACCCCAAAGGGAAGGCAACAGTTGAAATTATGTTAAACACAAGCAAAACAGAGAGCATGCTAAAAGAATTACCATTCAAATTGGATTCTCCCCAAATATCGTCCGTGGGTCGATTGGAACCATTTAAATTATTTGGCGCCAACTGAATAATTGTGGAGGGAGTAGTCAAAATTTGAAGGGAATCTAATAAATTCACACATAGATATGATATTTGGAATGAACTCATCAAAAATTTAGAGGGATGTTTGCAAGTTATGATATATTTACGAATGATGATATTTTTAAAAATAAAATAGAATTTTTCTATTGAAATTATATTCAAAAATTGTTTTATATTTCAGAATGAACAAAATTCTAATCCGATAAGATATATAAAAAAATCTCAAAAACTAAAAAATTGGTTTTTTTTCTTATCTTTATTTTTATTAATTTGTTTTCCATTATATAGAATTAATTTAGACATTCAAAATTAATTTATTTAAATTTAATTGTATCTAAGAAAATTATATGTTAATGTATAATAAATATTTTCTACTCTTTTTACATCTTATATGTCAAATAATACTTATAAATGTCAATTTTATATAATTTTATCATTATTTGTCTCTTGAAATTGAGCCAATAATTTCATACTGTTTATTTTTACGTAATCAATCAACGGTCGATTTGCAATGAAATGAAATTTTATTTTCATTTTATCTATCAATCTAGAGGATGAAATATTGAAACATCGAAGCACTATAAACACTTCACGTAGAATTGAAGCTTAGACATGATCGAACTTCGAAAATTTTATTTTAGTTATGTTTAATATTTTTTACCTCATTTTAGTTGAAAAAAAAATACTGATTGTTTTTGTGAAAACAGTAGACTGACTGTTTTAGCAAAAACCGTCAGTGTTGCACTCAATATTGACTGTTTTAGAAAAAAAAGTAGCCGTCGGTGATTTTCGCTGCTCTGAATTTGATTTCCCGGGTTTGTAACTCAAAATTTCGATCAGCCCGAACATTTCCTCTTCTAAAAAACTGCGAAGTTCTGAGAACCACAAAGCATACCTTCTAAATTTCCCCTTCTAATTGTGCTGTCTCTATCCCGCCTCAGCCTCTCTTTTGCTGTTCTCCTCCGCCTCCGCCTTGCTCTCTCCGCCTCCGTCTTGCTGTCTCCACCTCCGCCTTGCACAAACCCTTGCTCTCTACCCCGCCTCAGCGCCCCTTTGAAGAGTTATTTCGTAAGTTCTGTCACACAGATCTTGCAAAAACAACTCCAAAGCTTTAGTTATTCATCAATTTCGTTTGGGAGAAGGAGATGGAGCTCGTGCTCGTCGTTGATTGAATTTGGTTTGTTGAGTTGATTTGACCAATCAAAGATGGAGCTCGTGGTCCACCCACCCGATTCAAGCCCATGGTCTCTTTCCTAATTTATATTTATTTCTTACGGGTTTTTTTTTTTCTTCTTTGTTTCAGTTGAAAGGTCTCAACTTTTGAGTTTATGTATATATCAATACTAACGCTGACCTAAATATATACAAGGAATGTGCACTAGTTCAAATAGGCAAACTAATTTATCTACTATCATAACAAGAAACAGTTCATTATGAATTAATCTTAGTTCCAAAATTTCTGGATTATATTAGTGTGATTGGATTTAGACCAATTATTGTGCACTGCTTAATCTTACGTTTTTGTGATCTTCATCCATCCTTACTGAACTGTTCTATAAGACAAGGTTTCATTATGGTATACTTATTGCTTTGTTTTTTCTTCTATTATTACCAGTGCTTATCGGACACCAAACACACACAAAAAGGATGTTTCTATCTATTTGGTACCTCCTGGTAACCAGCATCAATATTATGGCACCACTAAATCAGACCAAATTTTTGGTACTTTTAGCTTTCCTAAACTAAAATAGTAACATAGACCAGTATATCATTTATTTCAGAAGAGCCTATGCAGATGTTCTCAAGCATTACTTCGAGGAGAAATGGATTTCTACTCAAAAACTCTTTGAACATGAAGAGAGGTTTCACAAAATTCTTCAACTTATTCCAGATGAAAGTATGCTAATTTTCTTTTCCTTTTAGTTTTTGGACTATATTTGTAAGGCTGTATACAACTGTTGTGTACTTGGCTATTATACACTAAAAGAGTTGCACATTTGGTATATCCATTTAAGCTCTGAAACTCTTTTTTTTTTGTGCTATTTGTGGCAAAATTATGAATACCTTAACACTTCTGGGCTTGAAACTTATAAGATGGTAATAATGTGTATGAGTATGGGTTATATATTGGTTCTTAATTCACTTTGCTTTGTTTTATTGTGTTTGACTGCTTAGACTCAAGGCCTCAGGAGATACACAGAGGAGATTGTTTTCTCATATACCTATCCTAGAATTGACATTCAGGTCTGGCTTTTCTGCTGTTTTATGTTTTTTTTTTATTTCTATATATTTATTTCACATATACCCACTTCCTTGAAATGCATTCCGTTACTAGCGTTCTGCAAATAAGAGAGCAGTTAGTGCAGGGTTGGTTATGAAATGGAACCATTTACTCTTTTGTAGGGGTATAAGGGTAAATTATTTTTACATTTAAGGATTACATTTTGTGTGTGTATGGTACTGACCAGTATATACCAGTAACAGACCTGTTGTGAGATATAATTTGTAAGGGTAAATATGTAACTTCTGAATTGTGTGAGCATATTTCTGAATTCTGTAATGGGATGCAACAATGAAAAGATGCTTCAATTTTTTGTAGAAAAAATATTGGTTAAGGATGGAATAGTTAAAATTGCAGATTTGGGGCTAGCAAGGGAACTTTACTCGGAGCCTCCTTATACTGAATATGTTTCTACGAGATGGTAAGTTCATTATTTTTGTTCAGTAAATGCTTTAAAATTTGATCCTTGAAATTCTACTGGTACCTCAAAAACCCCAAATGACCTTCTGTGACAGATCAGCCAGTGCAGGCTGATCAGGAGTCCAAACCAAAAATCCACATGAACAGTCAGATAGAGGACTCAAAAACACACACTTTAGACCCAAATTTTGCATTCATAGAATTTTTCTATGATTTACTAGCTATTTTTAAAGTTTGCTTTCTGAATCTCCAAAAAAATGTTGTTCTCTGCATCTTTTACCAATCTGCCCCTGCATTCAAGCATCTGTAAAAATAGTTAGAAAATTACTAAAATCCTGAAACTTGGCAATCATGTAGTTTAGAATTTCCCTTACATTTCTATAAAAAGAACAAAAAATTTGACTTTGTAGATTGTCCAGAATGAATTTTTAAAGATTGGCTGACTGCAGCTAAACTCAGATCTGGGTTGGTTTTCTTTCCATTGATCTATCTCGATCTTCTCTTCCTACTTTAAATCTATTTATTTTCAATTGCTAAAACAACATTGCTTATGTTCTTAATTTTGCTTAATGGGTGAGCTTGCATTAATTTGAGAATAATTTGCAGAGTGAGTTTGCATGGAGTGAATACACTTCTACGGTATATTGTCATACACTTTATCATTGTGATATTAAATTTAAAGGCACAAATTCTAATTTTCACTAATTGCTATCCGTAGGTTGTACTAGGTGAAGTGGCAATGTGAGGTTGATTACGTTGAATAGGCCTTGTCAATTGAATGTCATCTCTTCTCGGGTGGTACTATCCTTTGTATTAGTTATAGGTTGCAAGAAAGAGAAACATTTTTTATTTAAGTCAAGTAAATAGATTTTTGATGGCAATTAACTTGGCTAATTTGGTGTCTTTTGTGTGTTTTGTGGATATATGGCATGTAATTTGGATAACATGTAATTTGATAATTTTTAATGGCAATTAACTTTTTTGTTATCTTTTGTTTGTGATTGTGGCATATTAATTTTTTAATGTCAATAAATGTTGAATGGTAATATATGGCTAGCAAAACAGTCGGTGTTCATGCACAACACTGACTCTTTTTCAAAAGAGTCGGTGTTGGTGCACAACACTGACTCTTTTTCAAAAGAGTCGGTGTTGGTGCACAACACTGACTCTTTTTCAAAAGAGTCGGTGTTGGTGCTCAACACGGACTGTTTTTAAAAAGAGTCGGTGTTGGTGTCAACACTGACTGTTTTTGAAAAGAGTCAGTGTTGAGGACCAACACCGACTCTTTTGAAAAAGAGTCAATGTTGTGCATCAACACTGACTGTTTTTAAAAAGAGTCGGTGTTGAATCCAACACTGACTGTTTTTAGAGAGTCAGTAAAAGATAATTTTCACTGGCGCTGGTTTTACTGACGCTGCTAAAACAGTCGGTGTAGGGGTATTTTAACAGTCAGTGAAAGGGTTTTTTGTACTAGTGGTATATCTTTATGTCAATAAGGGAACCACGGGTGTTTTGTAAAATTATTTAAGTAATTCATGAAATGGAGTACATCCATATATCTGATCTTCTTATGGTTTTTTTAATTATGAATATGAATTTATTGTTATAGGGAAATTTTTTTTCAAATATATCAATTATGAATATGAATTTATTTATTTTAATTATGAATATAAATTTATCTTTTTATGGTTCTTATTTAAGTTATATGTTTCGGCAGAGGAAAAAAAAATTGAAATAAACATTAGAAGATTCCTTCCATAAATTATAATGGATAGAAATGATACATGATACATCAAGAGTCTCTACTTTTTCTAAATAAAATAGATAGAAAGAAAGTTCAAATATTAGATATGCTAAATAATAATATGTTAAACATTCATAAAAATATATATTAAACATTAATTAGAGTCTCTACTTCTTCTATGTCTAATATAATAATCCTACATATGCATAGCAATTTCTTCCCTTATTTGATGTCCATCATTGCGTTGATTGTTTAGTGCCTCAACATCTTCTCCATACTCTTCATCTCCATCCGGTACATCAACAATTTCATCTTATTTTATTGTATGATATGTTGCATTTGTAATCCAATTTGTATCTCCATTATGAATAATAATAAAATTATGGAGAATACATGATACATTGACCAAATCACTCTGTGTGTCTATTGTATAGTATGTTGCAACTTTTAAAATAGAAAATCACATCTTTAATATGCCAATGATACATTCGATATGATTTCTTAGTTTTGCATGTCGAAGATTAAAAATCTTTTTATAATTTTGTGGTCGTTCATTCGCTAGACCTTGCTCCCGCAAATGATACCGGATACCTTGATACAGTGTAAAAAACTTTGGGATATTTGCATAACCAGCATCAACTAAATAATATTTTTCTTGCGATATCATAAATCCGTCATCTAGTGCACTCTTCAATACGGTTGCAACTGATACTGATTCTTCCTATACGGCCATTACATAAGTAAACTGACGATCAAAATCACATACATCAATCACATTTTGTGATAATGTTTGTTTTCTATTTCGATAGGGATCTCGCTTATTTTCATCTATGCTTATTGGAACATGAGTTCCGTCAATAGCACCAATGCAATCTTACATATATGTAATAATTAGTTACTAGTTTGTAAGCTTTATGATATTATGGTAGAACAAAACTTTTGTCAAATAATTTAAATAAAAAGTACCTTAAATAAAGGATAAAACTCTCCATGAGATATAATAAATTGAGGCGTGAGAAGAGGAGGTGGAATGATAAGCTCTTAAGAGAGTTGATTAATAACATCCAACACACTATGAAAATGATGACTCACTGTATCGCTTGAATGTCGAAATCGTTCTTGTACACTATGATTGCTGCATTTTTGACAAAAGTGTACAAGAACATTGCTACTTGCTCTTCCACCTTTAATAATCCGTCATAAAGTAGTTGCTTCTTGTTGTGTATTTTAGAGGTATTTTATTTTGGACTAATTCGTACACATATCCTTTAAATTTATAGACCTAAAAACAAAAAGTAGATTTAATTGCAAATGCACAATCTATCTTTATAGTAATAAGATATCTATCCAAAGACTAAGGCAATTGTAATTTTACTTAAACTAAATTAAAACTAAATAAATTGTAAGTAAGTAGAGGAATTTGTTGCAAAGTAACTAAATTTGGGTTCCATACTCGAAACAGTTGGTTTGTAACAAGAAACTAAATTAAACGCAAATAAAAATGTATTTGTAAATCAAGATAACAAGGTCTAAGAACTTTTGGTCAATTTATTTACTTTTGAAGTTCTCTAAATTTATGTCATTGTCTTGATGGGAATTCCAATTGGATTGGTATATTCTAATTCCTACAATACCTTTCATAATTCATGATTCCATGTTAATATACCTCTTAGTTAGGGCTTTCACTACCTAATTGGGTTATTTAATAGGAAGCATCTACTACTACTACTTGGTACCATATTTGGTTCTATGATTTCGGAGTAGATCCAAATCCAGTCAACCTTATCTACACTCTAAGATTATTTGTGTACAATAAAAATATTTCTTCTTAATCATACACCCTTAATGCTAAAGTACTGTTACTACCCTAACAAGGTTCAATTACTAAAATATTTGTGTACTGTTACTACCCTATTTTATCTGTATCTGATCTTTATATATCGAAAGTTATCAACAATTTCATTAAATTGAATGGATAAAAAGTAGGTACAATAGTTACTCATGGGAGAAGATGATATAAATTCAGTTCTGATGAGTTCGAATTTAAAGTTACCTAGAAATTAAAAGACTTGGACACACATTTATATATTTTCAGAGGGGCTGTGTACAAATTAAAATTTGGACCAGTGAAAAATTAAAGCTCTGTGATCTGTACAAATTAGTTGTTGCAGTAGTAAATACTAATTAGAAGAATATTTATATTTAGATCCACTTGGCAGTCATACATTACACGAAAGGTCAGTTCAGATAAATCTACTATCCTCAAATTTTTTTTTCAGATAAATCTACATTACTCTGTGCTTCTCCGCAAAAGGGAGCATTCTGACAGGCATCTGACCAAATTTAATCCGTTCGATCAGCATCAATATTCGTGCAATATTGATCCGGATTCATGATACAAGATTGCACGCATCTTGATGAAAATCTAACAGCTCCAAAAAGGAATTCGACGAATTTGGTCCAGTGCCCCTCGGATACACTTCTTTTCCATGGTTCAGATCGTATAAGTTGGGCCTGAACCCTATAGTATCCCAAATTTTATGTTTGTATTTAGCCCGTCCGATCAGTATATGGGGGCATGTATTGGTTTTAATATTCGTGCCGTGACAGATCGACGGTTTATATCCAAACACATAATTTGTGTTACTTTAGGAGTTGGCTGCTGCCCTTCTCTTTGACTGCGAGGTGCTAACAGATGACCGACAGCTAACTTACCTTCTCTCTCTCCCTTCTTATTTATTACCATTCTCACAATCTCTCAATTTCCAATGCCTTCTCCATTCTTCTCTCATCTCCCTTTCACCTCTCTCCATGCTTACCAGTCTCCGCCTCCGCCTCCGCTGGCTCTTCCAGCGCCGCCGTCGCCACCTCCTCCGCTTCCGATTCCGCCGGAGAAGTCGCCGGAGAGGTAGAGGGAAGGTTACTGATGACGAGGCGCTCGATCCTGTGCTTCTCATCTCTGGAATGGCAGGATCGATCTTGAATGCGAAGAAGAAGAGTAACCGTAACTTCGAACTGAGAGTCTGGGTTCGGATTTTCCTGGCGAATTTAGAGTTCAAGAAGTATCTCTGGTCCATGTACAATCCAGACACTGGTTTGTAGTTTCTTTTCTCTTCTTTTTTCCAATTTCACAGGCGTATTTCTGCTTGTGTAGTGTGTTTTTGTACTTCATTTTCTTTAAAAGAGTGTGTCTCGGATGTTTATGGATTAGTTTTAGTATAGATTATGACTGTTAACTCAATTAAGAAAGAAAATTTCCGAAATAAACCTTTTCAAGACAAGTCAAATTTCTGAAAGGGAAGAAAATTTGTTGCTAAATACAGACATATAATGAGCTAATTTGAAGATTATTTAACTATTGGAGTGTAGAAGCTTTCCAAATTAGAGCATACAAGGATGTATATATATATTTGAGATAAAAAAAAAGGAAGCTGATAATGAACCCCGCACCTCCCACCCCCCATTTATCCCCACAAAAACTTCCAAAAATAATGATGGGGGACCCCTCAATCATAAATAAATTGCTAGTATTTAATTTGAAGCGTCAAAGTATTTATGTTGAATTTGCGCGGTCCCTAGTTGGAAATTATTGCCGGAATAAATGGGGGGTGGCTGGTCTCCCCATGATTATTTTGGAAATTATTGAGTGGTCCCCCATAAATGGAAATTAATAAGCAGTTCCCTCATGATTTAATGAAAATTATTGAGTGGTTCCTCCATAAATAAATGGAGGCTGATAATTAACCCCGCACCTCCCATCCCGCAATTAACCCCGCACAAGATGCCAAAAAACTTCAGCTATCATTTTTTTTTTCATAAGGTATTAATACTTACGTACAGAAGTATTTATCTCTAAGAACAAAAGTATTTATTTCTAAGCACAAAAGTATTTAAGGGACCATGCAAGTTTTTTTCATGTAGGGTGGGGGAAATTTCAAATCACATGGGGAACCATGCACGTTTTTAGAGGTGAGTTTTTTTTTATCTCATTTCAATCTCGTCCATATTTCTCACAATCTATGAGAAATTTTGCAAATCTAAAACCACTAACGTTTTCTACGTAATTTTATCTTTCAAATGAGATCCATGATGACATACTTTCGAGCAAGTCGTTATAGAAGTTTTTATCTCTCATCATGCAAGTATTTATATCTATACTTGAAAGTATTTTTTTGCATATAATACTTATAATACTTGATATTAATACTTTCATATGTCAATATAAATACTTATAATACATGATATTAATACTTTCATATGTCAGTATAAATACTTTTAATACTTGATATTAATACTTTCATATATCAGTATAAATACTTATATTAATTGATAGTAATACTTTCATATGTTTGTATAGGTATAAATACTTGCACGATGAGGGATAAATACTTCTGTAACGACTTATCCAAAAGTATGTCATCATGGATCTCGTTTGAAAGAGAAAATTACGTAGAAAATGTTCGTGATTTTAGATTCGCAAAATTTCTCATAAATTATGAGAAATATGAATGAAATTGAAATGAGATAAAACTAATTTGAAAAGAGATAGAGTCGGGGGATGGTGGGGGGATGGAATGGGGGGGAGTAATATAATTGTTCTAAATAAATAACTGGAGACCATTAAATAAATAATTCCCTCACCCAAATGATAAATAGTTTTCAAATATAATTATAAATATTTGTCATAAACAATGATAAAATCTTTCTTGAACATTAATAAATAGATAAACAATTATTTCTAGACATTTTAATTGCAACTTTTAGAAAAAAAACATCTAGATTAAATATATATTTTATGTTACATAGATAAATACTTGATGATACAATAATGAATACTTTGTTTTTGAACTTGTCAATAAGTAATGTTTAATCAATAATAGAAAAACATTTCAGAGACAATGATAAATACTTTTCAGACATTATGATAAATATTGTTGGAAATAATGATAAATACTTCCTTGAACATCAATAAACATATAAATATTTAATGAAATTATTAGCGGAGATTGTTATTAGGGGATAGTATAATTAATGTGGGAATAAATTGAAATTATTAGCGGAATAAACGGGGGATAAATGACTGTTAAGAAAGTTAATATTGAGAGAGAGAGAGTGGCGGGATAAATGGGGGGTGGGGGATGGGGGTGGGGGGAATGAATTAATTATTCTAAAAAAAAGTGTCTTTTTGTTGCTGTTTCAGGTCATGTGGATCCATTGGATCCAGATATTGAGATTGTGGTACCAGATGATGATTCTGGGTTGTATGCTATTGACATTTTAGATCCTTCTTGGGTAAGTCCCTAAAATTAATTTTGCGGTAGTCCACATCTATAAGTTTATCATCTATGATATTTAATGATGGCTATATTTGGAGAAAAGTATGTTCATTTAAACTTTGGTACTCTGTTCTTTAATTTCTTAGTTAATATTGTTGTTTATATATACTAACCTACTAATAAAAGCTTCATTAGGTCTAATTTGGAAAACATCTTAATGGTACTAAAATAAAATTTTTAAAACCCTTTTTATAAATAGCTGTCGACTACTTACTGGAGCTAGTTACCATTGTTTCTTTCACACAACTTTTATTTATTGTATTCTAACATTTGTTGGCTTAATGCAATCACAGCCAATATTTTTCATCTAAATTACTTGAAGATCTAACTCTTATCTATTTATTTTTTAAAATCAGTTTGTAAAGATTTTGAGATTGGATGAGCTTTATCATTTCCACGATATGATTGATATGTTAGTTGAATGTGGATATGAAAAGGGCACAACACTGTTTGGATATGGCTATGACTTCCGTCAAACTAACAGGTAAAAGTTGATATTTTCTTCTAATATGTTGTAGTTAAATTGAAGAATATTATGCTAATTCAACAAACTAATGTTATAGTTAACTACTTGCATTAAATAGGTTAGAGAAAACAATGGCTGGTCTGAAAGCAAAACTAGAAACAGCATATAAGGCCTCGGGTGGGAGAAAAGTTACATTGATTACACACTCCATGGGTGGATTGCTTGTTCGGTGCTTTTTAGCACTATACAATGATGTATGTGCATATCAATATATTTTCTTTTTTGGCTACCTCTGCAAAATGTCAATCTGTTGTATCCCTGCAAACTATAAGCACTGTCCCTATAACATATTTTAACACTTTGCAGGGGTGTATATGAGTTAGTTCCTATATACTGTTGAATGATGTGATATTTGTCTGTTTTGGCCAGATATTTGCCAAGTACGTGAAGAAATGGATTTCCATAGCTTGCCCATTTCAAGGTAATTTAATACGCACAAACAATTTATTTATAAATTAAGAATAGCTAATTTGTCAAAGTATTAATACTTGTGTGTTTTGGACAGGTGCACCTGGATGCATCAATGATGCTCTCTTGACTGGATTGCAATTTGTGTATGGTTTCGAGAGTTTCTTCTTTGTTTCCAGATGGAATATGCACCAACTGGTAATTTGTTTTTTATACTCCTTTTGTTTTCAGATGGAGTATGCACCAATCGGTAATTTGTTTTCTTCCCTTGTTATAAGAACTAGTGTTTTTTTTCTCTACTAGTTATTGGATAATGCTCTTATGCGCATGCTTTGCACTGCTATTAGATTATTTGAACTTGATTTCAGGAAAGCTACACTTGTTAGGTTAATTTATATCCCCCCACATTTTCTCAAATTTTCTTAGATTTATTAAGACATTTACCTACAAATACTCAAGTATGTAGTAACATGTCTTTAAATTTTTAACCACAGTAGTTTCATTTTAAATAGGGTCATTTTGATAACTGATTATGTTCATAACTAACTTTAGTCACAGTGAGTGTATAATTATAATAAAAGTGTTTTGGTTCCTGAAACTCAACTTATTAATTAATATAAATCAGCATTCCATGTGTTTTTTTGTGAAAACTCTGATTCCAGATGGGTTTAGTCTCTCAATTCAATGGTTTTTCTTCTATAGATTATATTGCATAATTTCATTTAGCTTTTATGGGTTATATCTTGCTATAATCATTTGAAAATGTATATATCATATCCTCAGCTGCACTGAAATCATTTTGTATTGTATAGTTGGTTGAATGCCCATCTATATACGAGCTGTTAGCTAATCCAACTTTCAAGTGGAAACAACAGCCAGTGATCCATGTCTGGCGAAAAAATTCTGACAATGGTGAAGTGCTGCTAACTGAATATGATGCCACCGACTGTTCTTCTCTCTTTGAGGAAGCTTTACGTAATAATGAGGTACCAATTTAGGATGCATATAATAGAAGTGAGGCTATGGTACTAGGCATAGTGCACATTGGTCTGTACTATGGATCATATCTTACAAAGTTCAAATAGTTGATTTGAACCAGTCAACATGATCACCGTATAAAGATGTAGTTGTAGATCAAATTTTACATTTTAAAAAAAAAAATTCTACTAATTTTGTAGATAGGTCACTTGATCTAAAGATTCTAGACCATTCAAAGTAGTGACTTTCTACTATCTAAAAAGAAGTTTAAAAAAAAAATCTAAAAATTTAAAATTTAGTCTGCAAGTACATTTTCATATGGAGATCATGCTGAATGGTTCAGATCGACTGTTCGACTTATGGCTTTGAACACTTGACCTGTGTTTGAATCTTGATTGAGACTTCACAATAAATTTGCATCCTAAATTTCAGTAAATTAAGTGAAAGGAAAAATGTTAAAACTGTCAAGGAACTGCATCACTTGGGTCCCACAAAATGTTGACGTCTAACTGCCATGTTCTTGGTAAAAGATAAAGAGGTGATTTTGTGATAAATGTATTATATATATTTTTTTCTGTTATTTGCTCTTATGTTTACAGTTGACGTATAATGGAAAGTCGGTTGCAGTTCCATTTAATGAGTCAATCTACAAGTGGGCTTGTGAGACCCGCAAAATACTTGACACTGCTCAATTACCTGATAGTGTCAGCTTCTATAACATATATGGCGTCTCACTCGAAACTCCTTTTGATGTCTGGTAAGAAATGCTTCAAATATTCTTCCTTTTTTTTCTAGATGCTTACAATTGGTTGACACTATTGACAATATTTCTCAAAATCAAACCAAATAAAAAAAAGAAGAAGAAGTTGTAGGCATGTTGTATAGATTACAATCATGCAATTTGAGTGGCATTTTGATTTGATATTATAATGCAATTATATATAGACTGTTTCACGTTGTGACTGAAATTGAATGAATGGTGAAGCACTGACTTTCATCATATTTCATGTGTTGATATACATATAGTATTAGATCATATTCCGGATGTAGAATTTAAGAAATTATTTATGATGGTTGTCAAGGTTGTAAATTAAGATTTTTTTTGTTTTTTTTAAGAAGTGAGTTAACACACAGTAATAGATGCTAAACCAAAAAGTAAGTTAACAGTTAAATATTTGTAGGGTAGAGGTTAAATCCATGAACAAACAAAAAACTTCTTTTATGTGAGAAATATTTCCATATTTGGTTTAATATAATTTCTGTTTTTGATTGTAGTTATGGGTCTGAGAGCTCCCCAATTGAAGATTTATCAGAAGTGTGCAGCACAGTGGTATGTTTTAGTTTTTACTCTTTACCATATTTTATTACTTCATATTTCCTTAATTCTGAATTGTGTGGATTAATAATTAAGACTTACTTATATTACTTATTTTTAATTTCAGAGCGAGTATAGGTATGTTGATGGAGATGGCACTGTTCCTTCTGAATCTGCCATGGTAATAATATATTTTCCCTATTATTTTACACTATTTTCAATTTTAGTTAAATGGAAAAAAAATTTAAACCCTTGCTGAAACTTAAGGTGGATTAAGTTACTCCATCTTAAACTTAATTCACTTCTTACTCCATGTTATTCCTATTTACTTGTTTGACATCTTTAGTGAAGAGAATGAGTTTACTTCACCTCTTACTTTAAAACCAAACATGACCTAAAGCATTTATAAGGTTAAAAAAAGAACCTTTCTTACTGACCTTTGCACAAAGTGTTTCTGTTTATTCTGAAATTTGTTATTCTTTTCCTTTTTTCTGAAAAAATAGGCAGATGGATTCTTTGCTACTGAAAGAATTGGTATTGACGCATGCGATCACAGGGGTTTATTACGTGATGAGAGAGTGTTTCGACTTCTCACAAGCTGGTTGGGTGTTGCCGACAAATTGAAATCACCCATCTCAAGTTCAAAAGTTGCCAATATATCTGCATAGTTTCAATAAATCCCCAATATCTTGGAATTGGGATGAATTTCTTTACCAATTCCTTACAGATAGATAAATCACTGTATAGAAAGCTAGCTTTAGAAATTAGGGGATGAAAGCATTTTGTTGACTTGGTCAAATGAAAGGGAGGGCTCTTGTGTTGCCTTTTTATTATGCAAGAGAAGAAAAAAAAGATGTTAGTTTTAGAAACCTCTGCAAAATATAAATCACGTCAAGCAATTTCATTTGGTCTTTTTACTTTTTTTAACAGATTGAGGTGCTATTTTCTTTTTCCTTTATAATATTTTTTTTAGCTATTTTTCTATAATTTGGGTATATATTCCTAACCTCTCCAATACAAATAGTAAAATAATCTGTGCGCTTTTGATCCGCACAAATATTATTGAAGCGGAACACAAATATTGAAACGGAACACGTGGATCATAAAACAAATTGGATGGTTCTGAGCGAGCATCTAACCGATTCGAGTCTCATGCCCATTGGATGCGTCTGTTCCCATTTACTTTATGAATTATGACCCAGATAGACTCTAGAAAGTGATAAGAACTGAAGGACACACAATTACTTGACAACTGATCTATCATGTTAGTACGAACAAACAATTATTGTCCTTGTATTTTTCTTCATTTAGAAAATTGCGTGGAGGACTGTAGGTTCAATTGTTCGGCTATCGTTGCCCAGCCAGTCCACCTGAAAAGAGATTCATATTATGTAGAAACTATCTTCTTGTTTCTTGGTGATATTTTTCATAGTTGTAGCGGCCTAACTGCTTTTCTCTCAATATCCCAGAAGGTCAAATTTAATTCCATGGAAAAATATGTTATATAAAGTCGCGAGAATAATAGGTATCTTAGTTGGTTCCATCTTTATTGGCCCCTTCAGTTACGGCTTATCTTATTTTCATTTGTTCCTTCCCTACTTCTCCAACTCATGTAATCCTTCTATTCAAATTATGTCTCCTTTCTACCTCCAATCAGACTACTCGATACATACACAAATACATTTAATAATCATAGAAATAATTTTCAACATACATACCAGTTGAATCGAAATAAGAAATTTTAAACTGAACCAAATATTAAAAAAACCTGAATCAATTAAAGTATAAAGTAAATAGTAAATTTTGGTTTGTTTGATTGAACTGAAATAAAAGAGGTTAAATATAACCAAATAAAAAAAACGAAGTAATTGAAATATTTAACCGAAATCACTGAAAAATGGAACCATTTGATCCAAAATTTGTCAGTTCGATTGAAAACCAAATAAACCAGATCCAATGAACACCATAGATACAAATAGTGTAAAAACTAAACTACCTTCTTGGTGATATTTTTCAAAATTGTAGGGCCCAACTGCTTATCTTTCAATACCCCAATATGAATAGGGAACTGTGCTATTGTCAATCCATGGAAAATGATACAAGTGGTTGCAAGAATAGCATGTCTGTATCCTTGTCTTCTCCAAAGTTTAGAAATAGCTATAACTTCATATATCGGTTTCATATTTAATGGCTGCTTCAGTACTGGCTTGTCTTTCTTTCATTTTCTTCCTTCCATGTTTCTCCTACTCATGTACAACTGAACTTCCATGTGATCCTTCTATTAAAATTATGCCTCCTTTTTACTTCCAATCAAACATTACTGTGGATCTTAATTGTTCGGGTTATTTACCGGTTGGATGTGACAATAATTATAAGCCATTTCTCATCTGGCTTTCTTTGTTATTCCCATTAGAAAACATCTCATATGACCCCAACACTGTTGTAATTCAAGATACTCATCTTAGTAGTTCTTTGAATAAATCTGGCTGTGGTAATCTTTATTTTAATTTGTCTAGTTCTATTACTGAATTTCACTATGACAAGTATGAGGTATTGAATACTAGCCTTTTTTCTGTGAGATGTGGCCGTCATAATCAAATACAATCGCCACCTGAGATATTTGGAACGGATTACAACCTTAGCTACTCGCCATCTCTTGATGAAGATGATAAACCTCTGCAGAATTGTTTGAGGCTAGATAATGACCTTGCCCAGTCTTTTGAGTACATTTTCTCATTCCAAAATAATGGAGGAGCGCTTTCTCTGTTATCAGCTACTTATTCAAATGATCTTGTAGCACGGCCCGGTTGCTTTGCAAACTCCATAGAGGTTCTCGATCGTGAAGGTGGTAAAGGTTAGTAGCTTGCATATTTTATAATTATCCTGTTAATTTCCTTTTGATCTTTTTGTAAATTATGGACAATTCCTTTTTTTTTTCTTTTGTAAATTTTCCCTTCCCCTTTGGTATAATTAATGAGGTCTTGACATAACAGTTCTAATAAAGACAAGATACAAGAGTTTGACTAATAAAGTAACTTTTATGCCTATGACTGTTTAAAATATTATATTAAAAGCTAACCCTTTTTTTTTCTTTCTAATTTTCCTTTTAAAGTTGTCTGGTATTTACTTTCAGATGAAAAATTCCCAATTTTCCCATACATCTTGAAAAAGATGGCTATACCTTCTTCCTGTATAATATTTCATTAAAAAAAGGCTACTTAACATAAAAATAAACACAAGTTAATTGTACCAATATATATACATTTCATATAATAGCTAAATAAAAAATTTAGATCTCATAAAATTCTATGTATTGTTACCTAACATAACCTGTTTACATTTAGTCACATACAAGAAAAAATAATAAACAGAATGAAGTAATTGTACCAATATATATACATTTCAAGATAAACAGAATGAAGTTCCCTTTGCAGTCTATTAAGTAATCAGAACAACTGGTGCATGATTGCAGCAGGTTCAAGATCATAGTTACACTTACCAAATCTTGCGTTACCAAAATTGACCCTACCTAAATGACCTGTCCATCCAATCTGAATCCAAACTCATCTGATAAATCTCGAAAACTCAAACATACTAACTAGATTCGACTTAAACCAAAAATGTTCAATCAGCATTTAAATTTTAAAATGACCCAATATACCCAATGAATTCAAAGACTTAAATCCTTTTCTTTTGTTCTCATCTTTGCAAAATTGCAAAAGAAACTATTGATGTGTTGATAATTTCAACCTTAAAAATTTCTGCAGGAGGAAAGAACAGGCATAGGCACCTCATTATCATCATCAGTGTATTTGTGCCATTGATTATTATTATTGGCTGCTTCCTCGGCTTTTTGTTGATTAGAAAACTGAGATATGCAGGTTAAACTCTTTATTTAATTGAACAGTACTTGTCAACATACTCATTGCATGAAAACCTAGCTAACACTTAATATGTTCTTTGATGATTTAGATCCCGGCATTTCTCAAGAGGAAAAAATGCTTGCAACTAACAACAAAACACTGGATCTGTGGAGCAGAGAAAGAAGTTCAGATTTTCCTCTCTTTGATTTCAACCAAATAGCCAATGCGACAGGTAACTTCTCGTTGGACAATAAACTTGGCGAAGGTGGATTCGGACCTGTCTATAAGGTGCTTCCTATTTCCTTCAATCCAAATACCGCTTTCTGTTTTCTCTTTCTTATTTGTTTTCATTATTATGTTTTTAGAGCAAGAAAAGACATAGGTTAATGTGGCCATTAAAGTACAAAAAATAATTAAAAGAACCGACAAATTAGAAAAATGCATAAAAAATATTGATGATGAATTTAAAAGAAATTGTGGGTTTTATTGTGATTTGAAGTTCTTCTTCTAGGGGGTTCTGCAAGATGGATTTGAGATAGCTGTCAAGAGGCTGTCTTCATGTTCAGGTCAAGGTCTAATTGAATTTAAAAATGAAATCCAACTTATTGCGAAGTTGCAACACAGAAACTTAGTCCGGCTGGTCGGGTGGTGTATCCAAGGAGAGGAGAAAATATTGATTTATGAGTTCATGCCAAACAAGAGCTTAGATTATTTCATATTTGGTATGTTTGTAGAAACCTATTTTTCAAGTTTTTGTAACTTTTTTATCAGTTTTTGCCATCTTATTAATAAAATTAGAGTACTAGTTCCATTTTACAAAACTCATTTCTTTAAAAGAGTATCTGTACTTACTGAGTCATCTGTAATAAATCACTGGGATTGTTAGTTAACCAACTAGTTTTAATCATATAGCTAATGTTCTGAATTTGGAGTCCTCTCAGATTACAAGGTTTCTCTCTGTTCCATGCTAAGAACCTATTCACCCGTAAGTTCCATTTTCAAAACTAACAAGTCAAGACCAAGGAAATTTGGGTTGTTCGAATCTAAAGAAACCTGTTAATTGGAGATATTTTCAAAGAAAGACAAGCTTAGAACATATTTTAAATGGGAGAGAGGAGAAGAGGGGACGAGAGGAATGGCATTGTTAAATTGGAGTACATGCCTTTGAAAAAGAAATGAGGGTTTAGGAATCGACAAAATTTGGCTCTCCTAATAAGATGGTGGTGGCATTTGTATACTGCCAATGAAGAATTTTGGACTCAGATAATGCATAATCTATGCACAAAGAGCACCGGTACCGGTACTAGTACCAATGCACCGAAAACATGTAGGTCAGCAGGTTATTTTTTCTGGAAAATTCTGATAAGACTGAAACCTTTATTCCATTGGTCTACAACATTGCAAATTGGCAATCGGAGAGGCATTGCATTTTGGTATGACTGATGGGATGGACTACCGATTGTTGGTTACGATCATAATTGTAGACCTCCAATTCCGTCAATCTCACTTAGAGAAGCTGAGCCTTTGCTGCTCTCAATCGCTCCATAGATGGTTCTTAACTTCAACAAGCAGGAAAATACAATTATATGGAAATGGAGCAAAACGGGTACATATACATCTAAGGCAATGTACAGTGTGCTTTTGGAAGGACGAAAGATCTACCCTCTGGCATTACAATGTACAGGCCAATGTCCCCCCATCAGTCAAGATTTTTGGTTACTTTGTTAATAAAAATAATATTCTGACAACGGACGTATTGGAAAGAAGACACATATTTTGCGATGTAAATTGCTCAATGTGCAGATATAAAAAAGTCACCTGCTTTTTAGTTGCCAGTACGCATTATCAGTGTGGAATTACCTGCAAAATTCCATCAAAAAAAGGATACTGGCACGAAGACTGTTACAGGGTATGTCGTTACCAGATATCTGGGACCAGTCGTGGAGAGAAGTGAAACAGAAGGGCAAATGCTGAAAGGGGAATTGTTAAATCGTGTACTGTGCACCTTCTGGTGGATATGATGACAGAAAATTGAGGGTAGAAGTATTTGGGGGAAAGATTCTACAAGAGAGAGCACTGGTTTAAATTCTGTTGAGGGACTCAGTTCTAATTAGTCTAAGTTGAGGGACTAGGCTGTAATTTTTTTTCTGTTTTAATGGTACCCTTGACTGCCACTGTCAAGACTTCAAAAACAAAAAAAACAAAAGAAAAAAAAGATAAAGATAAACCAGCTCCTTTATATGTGTTGTATTGCAGATAAAACAAGAGGAGCGCTTTTAAATTGGGAAAGGCGTTTTGAGATAATTAAAGGCATTGCTCAAGGACTCCTATATCTCCACCAACACTCCAGGCTAAGAATTATTCATAGAGATTTGAAAGCGAGCAACATTCTCTTAGACTCTGAAATGAACCCAAAGATATCTGATTTTGGATTAGCCAGAATATTTGGTCCCAAGGAGCTCCAAGCAAATACCAATAGGGTGGTAGGAACATAGTAAGTATGATGCTATATTAATTAGTGCTTAAACAAAGAGCATAATTCAACAAAAAAAACACACAGACACACACACTAATATAATGTAAATCAGTATATGGATAAGGTAAAGTTACTAGTTATTATTACAACAAAATATAATATTCTGATCAGTTGTATGATCATATAATGATGTTTTTTCCTTGTTTTCTACCAGCGGTTACATGGCTCCAGAGTATGCATCTGAGGGTCTTTTCTCAATAAAATCAGATGTATTCAGCTTTGGTGTATTGCTTCTAGAGATTGTAAGTGGCAAAAGGAATACGGGTTTCCACCAATACGAAGAATTTCTCAACCTTCTTGGATATGTAATGAAACATATAAACAACTAAAACTCTTAAGTTTAAAAGATTCATATGTTACAAACTTCAAAAGAGAATTTTGTTTCTGAACTGGATTTAATCTTTGTCAGGCTTGGTACAGATGGAAAGGAGGAAATATTCCAGAGCTAATTTGTTCAACATTAATGGAAGTGTCCCAAAGACAGGCAAAGAGATGCATCCATGTAGGATTATTGTGCGTACAAGAGAATCCAACCGATCGACCCATCATGTCTGATGTGATCGTGTTTATTACCACAGAGGGTATAGTTTTACCGGAGCCTAAGAAGCCGGCGTACTTCAATGTGAGAGTTACCGAGGAAGCTGTGGACCCATCTATTAACAGTTCTGCATGCTCTATAAATTATGTGACCTTGACCAACCCACAAGAGAGATAGATGATTAGTTATTTATTGATGTAATTTTACTAGAGATAACATTATATAGAGTCCTTAATATTAAAATTTGATCAGTTACAAACTTAAGAGCTTCAACAAGGCTGTGGACATGTTTAATTTTTCTCTGATCTCTTAATACAATATTGATATATATGTACAAAATTATGAATAAAATTGTGACACATTTTTATTCGTCTTTTCTGTTTGAATATAAAAATTAACTTGGTTGCTACATAAATAAGAAAATATTTAAAATAAAATGAAGTAATAGATGCATGAGTCATGCAATACTCTTCTTTCCTCTCGATATCTCTTTCAATCTCTACTTGCAAATTTCTTGTTGAATATTAATATTTAATAAAAATTTGTACAATATCTCTAGATAAATTATTTTTTTAATAAAATACATCACGAGCTAAGATGAGAAAAAAAAATGTTTGAAAAGGAAATACATTTCGGTCAATGACTGTGGAGCTGGGAGGGAAGTCGAGTCAATTAATCAGAATTTGAATCAGGAACAAGTTTTGAGCCCAACCCATTTATAGTTCTGTTTATTAACAATTTCATTTATTAATCGGCCCGTTTATTAACGGGCCGGGCCGCTCAGTTCAATTAGCGGCACTTCTGAGTTCTGGTGTGGGCAATATCCAAACCCACTTAACTTCCGACCGACGAATTCAATCCTCTGAGTTATCTCAAACTTTGAGTGTTTTTCAGGATACGTTCAGCACGAATCTTGAAGCACAATTAATACAGCACCGTGGGCTATCCCCGAATAGACACCGTACATGTTGGTCACGCAAAAATTGAGATATCACAGAGGATACGAACTCCCGACCGACCGAGACTAAACCGTTGGTATATCACTGAGGTACTTGAACTTGACATCCTTCGTGTGATCTAAGCCGTTGATTTTCACACAGTTCCCCTCAATCTTCTGCAGATCAACGGTTCTGATCACGTGCAACACCTCGGAGAAAGCGAGTGTGTGGTTCCTTCCCAAATCGCTAACCAGCGAGTAAGAGCGAGAGAACCCAAAGATGGCCTGCTGCAGCAATCCGCTACTTTGCCAGCCGAACAGCACCGCCTCCTTCTCGCCACGTCACCACCCACCTCCGTCCAATCTCCAAAACCAACTTCGCTTGTACCCCAATCTCTCTAAAACCAACCTCCGTTCCCAATTGATCAGTACCACTGTCCCTAGAAGCAGTTACTACACTCCTCCGATCACCACCTCCGACTCGCCAGCGAAGGCGCTCAGGCAGTTGTTGGAGTCGTCGGGTATCCATCAGGGACCCGCTTGCTTTGATGCACTTAGTGCCAAGCTGATCGAGCGGGCAGGGTTCGGGTTTTGTTTTACCAGTGGTAAGTGTTTGTTCTCTTCTCTGGTCTTGTTCAATTATTTGATACTGTTACATTCTGGGTATAATATTTAAAATAAAATGAACCCAAAGAGAGAGCGAGAGAGAGAGAGATCATGGCATTATGGGTATAATATATTATAATATATGGACCAAAACCATGGTTTATTTCACACCTAATAGGTATCTGAGTGAAGAATTTTGTATGTCGGCCTGATTTATGCAAGGTTTCTGTAATGGTGCGTGCAGTATTAGTTTGTGCAGAATTGATGACAGAAACAGTTGCTGTTTGACTCTGGTCAAATCATATTAGTTGAGAGGAGCTGAATTGGGATGCTGGTATGGCTGACACTGTGTTATGTCTAACATTCTGGTATAATATATAATAATATGTGAACCTAAATCATGGTTTATTTCACACCTAGTAGGTGTTTGTTGAATTGACTGAGTGAAGAATTTTGTATGTTGGCTTGATTTCATGCAAGGTTTCTCGATCTCTGCTGCACGTTTGGGGCTGCCAGATGTCGGCCTTATATCATATGGAGAAATGGTTGATCAAGGTTTGTTAATAACCCAGGCAGTGTCAATTCCTGTGATTGGAGATGGAGATAACGGGTATGGAAATGCCATGAATGTCAAGAGAACCGTGAAAGGGTTTATCAAAGCTGGATTTGCCGGGATTCTTCTTGAAGACCAGGTAATTTTTTAGGATCTCAAACACCAGGTTTACCCCTCAATGCTGTGCACCATTGCCAGCATGGCATGACCTATTCGATGCAATTTTCATGACCTTAATTTCTGAACTTGTATTTTTCTTACATGGAAGGTGGCACCAAAAGCATGCGGCCACACACAGGGAAGGAAGGTGGTGTCAAGAGAAGAAGCTGTCATGAAAATAAAAGCGGCCATTGATGCGAGAAAGGAGAGTGGATCCGACATTGTGATTGTTGCCAGGTCAGATTCGCGTCAGGCAGTTTCACTTGAGGAGGCCCTTTGGAGATCTCGTGCTTTTGCTGATGCTGGCGCAGATGTTCTTTTCATAGATGCCCTTGCCTCAAGAGAAGAGATGAAGGCATTTTGTGAGGTCTCTCCATTAGTTCCAAAAATGGTAGGTCAAAATTGTTTTTTCCTTTTAGGTTAGTGGCCTGAATGCCTACTATGGTTGTATATAACCAAAAAACTTTATTCTAGAAATCCAAACCGTTCAATCTAATGTACTTTATGAGTGATGCATTTACATGCAAAATTTGTAATTTTTCAAAATATTATAGTACCAAGTCAAATGGTAAAAAAATGATGAAAAATGAATGCATTAAGATTAACTTAAAAAATCCCACATTTGACTACTTGACATGATAATAATAAATTTGAAAAATTCTAAATTTTGCATGTAAACACACCACTCATGAAGTAGATCGGTTAGAATGGTTTGGATTTATTGTTTGAAGCCGATTCAAGTTAAAAATTCTCAAGATTTGTGCTTTCATCCTTTATTTTTCTACTTGGGTCTTTTTATTTCATCATCATTTTATTTTTTAATTTAATATCATATGTATAAAATTATAATTACTATCAAGTAAATTATAACTTAAGATTGTTCTTCTGCTGGTATAACAATTATTGAAGGCTAATATGCTGGAAGGAGGGGGTAAGACTCCGATACTTACTCCTGTTGAACTAGAGGAACTCGGATTTAAACTCATCAGCTATCCTCTCTCTTTAATTGGTGTATCCATGCGTGCAATGGAGGTATATAAATATATATTTTTTCAATTGTATATTTTTATCTCTTATTTTCAAATGATCCTTTGTCTTTATGTTTCTCCTCTTGTTCTACCTTGTAGGATGGCCTGGCAGCAATCAAAAGCGGGCGGGTCCCACCTCCAGGGAGCTTGCCATCGTTTGATGAGATAAAAGAGACTCTTGGATTTAATAATTATTATGAAGAGGAGAAAAGATACATGGTCAATAATTCCCAGCCGTCATATGGCACTGGTGAGACTATTTTAATCCCAAATCTTGATATAATGTGACAATTGGGTCTGAAAGTGTACCTGTTTTTGTACCATCCAGACTCAATCCCATCATATCTTTCCTAAAAAAAAAAAAAAATCCCATCATATTGTGTTTCTTGTCTCTTTTCAAGTATTTCTGTGTTCGTCGGTCTAGTTAATGCTTAGAGCATCTACATTCATGAAATTAGACGTTTTCAAACATTATAGAAATTAATATCTGAGATGAACTAGCGATTATGAATTAATTTTTTTGCCGACGCGGATGTTTTGAAAGCAATTTCATTAAAAAAAATATTTTTATTAATGAAATTATTATACATCTCTGAAATTGCAAACAAAATTCCCACCTAGGATTTGAAATTGGAATGAAATTACCAATGTATGCTTTTAGGTACAGTATCCTTCACTGGCACGACTTAATTTGGGATTACAAAAATGAATCCACATAAATGCCTTTTAATATATTTTTATTATTTTTTCCTTGTATGTTAACTACAGGTTATTCATCTCCTACTTATGGTGAAAGGATAAAGCAAGGAGGTTCAGATCCAATAATTGATCTCTTACCTCCAGTTGTATATGACAACTTAAATACAAATAGTTCAAGAGATCGCATGTCTTGGATTTGGTCTCGCACTTTAAGATTAAAGATAACTGGAAAGGATGGGCTTCAAAAGCTTGATGTTAGAATTCCAGTAAGTTCCTTGGTTAATTTTTTCCAATTTAAAATTCCTTCCTTTTCCTTGTGAAAATTTAATCTTAGTTGTTGTGGGTTTAGCATAATATTTGGCAAGGATAAATAGTGACAGTTATTTCAATTGTTTGAACTTTAATTGTACTCACTAGTTAAGTTTAATGCAGTCTTATTAATTAGATGTTAATAATGATACTTCTTTTTTTAAGATTTTTTTTTTATGACAAGTTTTTCTTCTGTAAAACAGGCTGGATTTTTGGAAGGGATGTCAAGAATAATTCCAGGTATAAAAAAACCCTTGTTTTCTTTTGAATGAGGCTATGGTACTATGCATAGCGTAAATTGGTCTGTAATATGAATCAATATCTCTGTTTTCAAGTACCAAACTGTTGATCTAAACCGTTCTACACGAACTTCATATGAAATGTATTTGTAAATCAAGTTTTACATTTTTAAGAATTTTTTTACTATTTTTTGAGGTAGGGAGAAAATCGCTTGATCTAAATATTCTAGACCATTCAAAAGTAGTGATTTTCTATCTATCTAAAAATATAGTAAAAAATTCTAAAAACTGTAAAATTTAACCTACAGGTTCATTTTCATGTGGAGATCATGTTGAATGATTCATATGTGATTATTTGATCCATAGTACATAGCCTCACTCGTTTCCTTCTATATTTCTTTATTTTTGTGGGATGCACCAGAATATTATGTACAAAAAGAGGTGAAAATCTCTGATTATCATCAAAAATCAAACCAGCAAACTTTCTATAGTTAAGAAAAGAAAAGTTAATTAGTAAAAACCAACACAAAGAAGAAAACAAGTAGGTAATATGATAATTGTCAAGTGTTAGTTAGTACACTCCTTGAATATTTCATTAGTTGTTTATGTGCATGATATTAGGCTTGGCTGGTGTAAATATAATGGAAATGTTGGACGATGCACCGATTGATGCAGATGGCAGTTCGCAGAGCGGAAAGATTCTGCTCGATTTTAATGATGCTGCTGGAGACAGGATTCAGGTGCTTGTTGAATGAGTTGATTTTGAAAGTAATTTCCATAATTGAAAATTGCTTAGTAAACGATTGCAGGCCGTTCGATAATAAGAAATTTTGTTTTAGTTTCTCTGATAATTATTAGGATGTACTTGTAGAAATGTTATTTGATTGACAATGTCAGTTTTGTGTGACGTATCATCCTGTGTCATTTTCGACCGAAGGAAGGCATGTCAGGCGACACGTGAGTCATGTGACCATAGTTGAAAATTTTCATCACGACTGATGTTGACCCAGACAATAGTTGAACAATTCAATTGATAAATTCTCTCAAATCGCATCTATAAATTGAGTGCACTCTGAGTTGAGCACAACTTGGCTAAAATAGTCAAAATTGAATAAAACCTAAACATTATGCATACTGCAATATAAAAAAAAATGTTCTTACAATTGCTCGTCTATTTTCTCAATAGCAGAACAAAACAGCTTCCATCACCATTTAAATTGTTTTACATTATCATTTAAATTCTGAGAACAAAAGAGGCAAAATCAAAGCTTGGACAAAAAAACTGTATTTCGATCCCTGAAGTTCCACTTAAATAAACCACAAGAAGCGTTACTGAGCCTTACAAAATTATATATTTCTTTTGTAGTCTAGTGCCTCCAAATATTTTTGAAATTAGCATATCTTTGACTAATTTTCAGGTTTCCAAAGAGAAATAAGAACAAAGGCCAAGAGACAAATTAAGATGAATAAACAAACAAGAAAATCAACATATATATCTTCTTGAACTAAAAGAACATAATAGTTTTGTTTCTTCATAGAGGAAATGAAAATAAGTAAATCGAAATTGCAACATAAAACAAATTATTACTGAGTGCAGCATAATAGCAACACAAGTCAAGAAAATCAGGTCAATTTATTATTATTACACACCATAACAAATGGGAAATACATTAGGAAAACTAAAAAGAAGAAAATAACAGCAGTTTCCTTAATTAATTCCAAACTGAATATTTAATTAACACCATCTGACGAAAACACAAATGCTTATTACAACCAATACCGCAACATTAAGTTTATTGAACTTTGGATCTTATAACACCTTGAGGATGGGTTCTTTTGGAAGCTTTTTTAGCTGCTTCTGTATGTTTCTCACAAACTCGCTATCACGAGAAAAGACCACCACCTCCATCTCCTTGAGTTGTTCAAGAAACTCCAACCCCGACACCCTAGGCATATCACTAGACCAACGATTCCTGATCTTTAGCTGCTCTAGTCTTTTCAATGCTGTCTTTTCAATTGACACCGATTCTAACCGATATTTATCCTCAAGAATCATTACCTGCAACATTGGAAATGTATCCTTACCAAAGCGTAGTTCCTGCACATCATTAAACGAGGAATCCAACAAATATAGAATCTTTAGGTTGGGCAGCTTTTCAATGGCTTTAATTCCTTCCATTAGTCTAGTTTTTCTGAAATGTATCTTCTCCAAATTCTCAAGGGAATTGAACCAATTAGGCAATTCACCAAGAGAGCTGTACAACTTTAGGCTTTGAAGATACTTGAGTGGCGAAGATATAGAATTTAAGCAACACCTGAGCCCTAAAGCATCTGCTGCTTTAAGGACTAATGACCTTAAGTGCTTAAGCCCATCAATCACCTTTGCTAATGTTTTCCCATTCTCCTTGGTGAAACTAGTGACTGCTAACTTACGTAGGTTGGTAAGATTCTGCATCTCCTTTGCCAAACTCTTGCTCCCACCAATATCAATGGTGCCAACAATATTTAGGGACCTTAATTTACCTATTCCTTGAGGAACCCTCACCCCATAACAAAAATAATGGTGTTGTTTGTCATCTTCTAAGCAACAACAAGGAAGAACATGATCCCAACAACATAGAGCACACAAGAGTTTAACAATATTTGGAACACAAGGACCAAACAACACACAACAGAGACAGATACAACAAATGCAACATGTGAGTCCTGTTGGTTGTACAAGGCCCGTTGGTGGTACAAAATCGTAACTCGATCCAGCACGTAGATAGCTTAACTTGTGTAGCTTAGTAAGTCCTGTTGGTAGTACAAGTATACCTGTGTTTCTAATATCAAGGGTCTCAAGTTCACTAAGGTTTCCCAATGAATTCGGGAGTTTTGTAATTTTTGTCCCCCTAAGACCAAGGTACTTTAAGTGACGAAGTTTGCCTATGCTCCTCAGGTCTCTGTCATTCAAATTTATAGTACTTTCTAAATCTAGCACACTTACCAACTTCATCCTAGAATATTTAAGATAGTCTCCAACCTCTCCAAAGATGGATAAGGATCGCATGTGGGACAACTTCACTCTTTCCAGGACTTTGCCCCCAGTGCATGGTCCACCTGTGATGACAAGATGCCTCACCTTATCTGTCATGGTTATAAGGTTTTCATCTTCAAGCACTGACACCATATTCTCATCCTCCGCCTTTGCAAGAATTAGTTTGTACATCATGTCATGAATGTTACATCTTTTAATGTCTCCATTAATAACTGTGCTCATTTGTGATGGTTGAATCAAACTTCTCCCCATGAGATCATAGAAATAGTCCTTTCCTACCTCCTCTGCCGTCTTTTTGCGGTATGCCGTTAGATATCCATCAGCCATCCAACGTTTTATTATCCTTGATCGCCTTATTTCCTTATGGTTATGGAAAACACTTAAATATAACAAACTTGGCTTGAGATGGTATGGCAGGCCATCATAACTAGAAGTAAGAACAGTGTTCAACTTCCCCAGGTCTGGGTTATTGCCAAGCTCTGAGCTAAGATGGTCACGCATTGTTTTCCATTCAACACTTGTTTTAGGTTTGGTCGCCAGATAACTACCAATAGTTACAATGGCAAGTGGTAACCGACCACAGCTCCCTATAATTAAATCGGCCTCATTTTTCATGTCCTCAGTAATAGTATTGGTCATCAATTGCTTCTGCAGTTCACTATCCTCTTCTATTCTCTCATTGCTACTGGGACTATTCATATTACCGTGGCTTTCTTCGGGTGGACCATCTTTCATTTTCCTTTGATCAATCAAAAGACGATAATTGGGGGTCTTGTACACCGCTTTGCAAAAGAGATCGAAAGCGTCACTTTCTGAAAGTTCCTTGATTTCGTATATATTGTCACTTGAGTGAGATATAGATTCTGCCAGAGCCCTTGATCGTGTGGTTACTATGAATCGGCTCCCATTGACAGTAGGCAACACATCCCTCATCTTATTCCATTCTGACATGCTAGATAAATCATCTAGTACAATCAAATACTTTTTATCTTTTAGATAATCAGTTACCATTTCTTTTATTGGTTTTTTGGGTAATGGCTCCCTCTTTGTCTTATCCCCTTCCACAATTCTCCCCTCAGTATCAACCTCCTGGGAATTAAACGGGATTTGTATGACCAGGCTCTCAATAAATTCTTCTGTGTTGAAAGGATGTAAGACATTAACCCAAGCAAAACACTTAAACTTGTCTCTAATTTCTTGGCTGCCATAGACCTCTCTAACAAGAGTGGTCTTTCCAAGACCACTCATTCCTACCACTGATATTACTTCCCCATCCTCCTTATAAACAAGCCCAACCAGTTTTCTTTTTGGCTCATCCAGACCTACAAGCAAAGCTTGTACATTGGCAATAGATATGGTAGAGATGCTCTCATCATATGCGTGGCCCCCATCGTCCTTGTTAATCAGGTTATACCTCTGGTTTCTGTTACTCACATCCTCAATTCTAGTTTTCAACACCCGAATTTTTCTCGCAATATGGTCCCGTTTCTTCAGTGAGCACATAACTGGAAGGCAACTTTTTTTCTTCAGGTAAACAGAAGCCTCCTGGAGACAATCCTCCACATCAAATGCCAACTCTTGGACTTGCTCGACCCATATGCTCACAACCACGCCTTTCACTTTCTCTGTTGAGGCAGCCCGTAAGAAGCCTTGCATCATTTGAAGTTCTTCTTTGATGAAGAACAACTCTTCTTGCACCCCTAGCAGTAAACCAATTTCATCTGTGATGGCTGTTGCTGCTGTTTTAACTACCGAATTCAATGTAGATTTAGCTGTGCTTATAGCAACCGCCTCCATTTTTGTTTACGGCCAATATATCAAGTTTCTCTGCAAATGACCAGAGATAACACTTAAGCCAAAATAAACGACGTGTTTACCTATTTCTAAAAATGTAATTAAGCCAAAGGAGGCTTTTGTAGACAAAACAATTCTCTTACTTCTAATTAATAATAACCCAAAATTGTTGGTTCAGCATATATAGATTAATAATTTACCAAATATAAAATTGGCCCCAGCATATTGACCTGACTCAATTATATAGGAATTTATCCTCTAAAGAGCTAAAGCACTATGATTGAACTATATTGGAATTTGAACAAATCCATGTTTCAGATCCCTGTTGACTCTTAATATTCTGTGCAACACAAAAACGAACTAAACAAAGGAAAAGGAGATAAACTGCGTAATTGTATGATTTCATTAAATAGACATCTGATTGCTTAAGACACTACAAGAATACGTGTTTAACTCCTGTTCATAATACCGACACGCTAAGAAATAAAACTTTTATGCCAGTGTACCCTTGCGGATACTGTCTCATTCTTGTAGTGAGAAGTGTTACTCAATTGTACAAAGGGCTCATTTTGAGTTTGAAGCATTTCATCAGATAATAGAGACCAGTCAAGGTTAATGTTTTCACAAGAAAATCTAGACGATGCAATGTGGAAGGTTCACTCAACTGGTTTGTTCACAGTTCAGAATTTTTGGATGGTTATTATTGTTGAATAGAGTCTTGACCACAAAAAACTTAAATAAAATGGGATTCAATTTGGTCAGCATTTGCTACTTGTGTCGAGCGTCACAAGAAACTTCTGTGCATCTATTTCGAGAATGTGTGTTCTCGAAGCTACTATACACTCAGATTTCCAATCTCAACGGTGCACAATTTACTGGAGATACAGACTATGAAGTAATGTTGCTTGATAACAAGAAGCCTAAGAAATTAAGGGGATTATTACTAATTGCAATATTTATAATATGACGAGAGCGCTGTGCAAGACTGTTTCGAAAACAATTTCAAATGATTGAAGATTTGGCAAAAGAAGTGATGATTCAATGGAAATTCTCAAATCCAGAAGTTACATGAAGCCTATTTAATCTTTCTTTTCTTTAACCATTTGTGAATCCATCAAAGGGCTATATCTTAAAGCCCTTAAAACCATGTAATCAATCACACTTAATAAAATAGGAACATGAGTCCTATTTTTACTAAAAAAAATTAAGGACCAATTCCCTTTTCCAAATTATGAGAAACCAACCTGAATGGTTGAGAATAGTACTAACCTGAATGGTTTCAGAATAATGCTAACTTTGAACTATTGAGTAAAATTTTCATTTGGATTATATAATAGGAATAGCGATGAAGATTGAGGGAATGAATGAAATATAGTAATTAAACTAATATAATATTTAAAGTAATAAAATATTACATTAAATATTTAAATTAATATTATATTAAATTTAATATTAAACTAGTATTGTATTATATTTAAAGTAATATTATATTTTATTTAATAATAATCTACTCTACTCTAATATTTTATTTATTTAATACTAATATAATATTTAAACTAATATTATATAACTTAATATTTAAACTAATTGTATTTTATATTTAATCTAATATTTTATTTAATACTAATCTAATATTCAAACTAATATTATATTCTATTTGATATTCAATTGACTACAATATCATATTTAATCTAATATTTTTATTTAGTATTAATCTAATTTGATATTATATTTATTAAATACTAATCTATATTTTAAGTTAATATTATATTAAATTTAATATTTAAATTAACATTTTATTTAATACTAATATAATATAATATAATATTTATTTAATAGTAATAAAATATTTTATTTAGTACTAATTTAATATTTAACTAACTCTAACTGAGAGGAATAAAAAATTTCATTTATGTCACTAATTAACTTTACTAGCTCTATTCTTGCTAACCTACCATTTCTATAAGTTAGTAGAATTGAGATTTTTGAGTAAGATTTGAAAATAGTGGAGCGAATCCAAAATTAGCTTTTATTCTTGTGTGATACCAAACGCATCCAATAATAAATAAAATGAGGGCACACCTATACAAGGATGGCCATTTTTTCTATTAAAAGCATTTACAAAATTAAAAATTATATCGGTAATATTATTTTGACAAAATGTTGGAAAATTGTAGGACCGCTACTGCTCAGTTTTTTTTTTTGGACATCCCATCCTTTTTATTATTATTATTATTTTTTGGGATGCTATTGTTCATCGTGTCAAGGTTTTTCTATTAATTGCGTCATGATTTTTCTCAGGCCACTAATGTTCATCCCGTCTATGCATGCTTGTTTTTTTTATTGTAAACATGTTTAATTAAGCAGGTAGAAAAAAAATTCAGAATAATTATCTTAAAATTAGATATTACTTTTCAAATTAGAAATGGAATTATTTGTAAAAAATATTCGTTGACAATCATAACAATATTTTTTTAAATAAATTTAATAATTGAAAAGTATATTATATATTGTTCGATATGCATCAACCAAATTTGCTGATTAAATTCTCAAACAAATCGAGATATTGAGTATAGTTGGCACTACAACAATAATCTCAAGGCCGAAATTTTTTATCGAGCATCTTGATAAATTGAAATTAATTGATTATCACTCTATTAATCAAAATTTAAATTCTACCACAAATACAGATTGGGTCCGCACATGGATTTCAATCGGTTCGCAGACTCAATCTGTGAAACGAATCTGTTCACAGACCCAATCTGTGCTCGATTTTTTTTTTTTTCTGATTGAATCCTTATCTTGTATCGATTTGTCATTTTCTTTCAGTATTATTATGGTAGAACAGTCACTGATATGAACGAATTGAAGACTGGCGAATTAATCAACTTCTGTTTTCAAAATTCAGCTATACACAATTACCCAATGAGGCATATGTTCTGAAATGCCACAGAAAATCCGACTCTCCGTCTGACAGCCTTGTCTTCTCCAAGAAAAATTTAAATGTCTCTCTAGAAAAAAAGGTTTATAATAATGTGACTGCCAAACGATCCGATCCCTTAGACACAATGCACGATTTACAGTACCTTTTGCATTTGATTGGATCCGAATTGCGAAACGGAAAAATAAAATAAAATAAATCCGTGTGCAAACTGGGTTTGCGAACCGATTGAGATCCGTACACAGACTCAGTTTGCATTTGTGGTAGAATTCGAATTATGACTAATAAAATAGTAATCAATTAATTCCGATTTATTAGGGTGGTGGATAAAAAACTTTCAGATCTTAAAGTTTAGATGTTTAAAAAATATTTAAATTACTTAGTGAACAACAAAATATGAACTAAGTTTTATTTTTTTTGGAGGTATAATATATTTAGTATATAAATTATACTTATGATGTTAAATTTGGAATTTGATTTTATTTTTCTTATTGTGAAATGTATCAAGATAATTTATTATCGAGTGGTACCTTCTGTTTACATTAAACATAACTTAAACTTAGCACAAAAACTGTTTTTAATAAATATTAATTCATATTGTATATAACAAAATATAATGTCTAAACTAACATGAACTGTGACTAAAAGTTAAATTCCTTGACTCCCGATATTATCATATTATCATTTATATATAACAAAATATAATATCTAAATTTATTCATAATATCATATTTGAATTATGTTTGACATTTATATTTATTTCAAATAATTTGCACTTTTTTTAGGAATATCATTCACAAATAATTTGCAAATAACATTTGACAATTAATTAGTTCTGAGTTAAAAAAAAATTATTCTTCAAATAACATTCTGACAAATAATTTAAAAAGAATATTATTTCTGAATTTATGTTTAATTTTCTATTGACATTTTTACAGTAAAAAAATAAACCTCGATAAACAATAGTGTCCAATAAAATAATGGAGTGAATCATTACAATCATGCTATTTTTAAATATTTTTCCAAAATGATGCGATCGATTTAAATTTTAATGTTTTAAATGGTATGACAATCGGCAGGAATATTGTCCTATATATTATTCACCTAAGGGTAAATAATAAATATCACGTCTGATTCATTCATCAGGTGTGATCTGAAAATATTGAACATATACTATAGGGACTCCTCACACAGAAGCACGCTACAACAAGAAAGCAAGGTGATGTGAGATGTACCTTAATTGAGACTTGAGACAATTCGTCACTTCGAAGAAAATGCAGCAAATCTGAGAGGGCTTCAAGACTCCTATAAACAGCAGCTATAAATATTTCTATAGATTTTACTTATTTTCATCAAACTAAACTAGAATTAGGAATGATTGATATTAATTATAGGAAGCTGATAACAGTATCCGCGCTACAGTATCCAGACTGTATCTGTAGGGGGACCACCGAAAATTAAATGTGAAAAAATAACCTTTTGGAGGGATCACAAAAGTTTCACAATTCAATTTTTTTTCATAAAGTATTAATATCTATACATGAAAGTATTTATACCTATGTAAGGAAATATTTATAGCTATGAGGTGAACAATTACTTATTGTGTGGGTACTGTAGCGCGAAGATAATAGTACCTACGCTACAGTACCCGCAGGGGGGACCACTGAAAATTAAATGCACAATGATAACTTCCTATAGAGACTGCAAAATCTCGACAATTTTAATATTTTTTTTCATATTATTAATACCTACACAATTTTTTCTTTCAAATGAGATCCATGATGACGTACTTTCAGACTCGTCACACAAGTATATATACCTCGTCGTACAAGTATTTATACCTATACTTACAAGTATTTATACCTATACTTGCAAGTATTTTTTATATATGACACCTAGTGATTGGTAAACGGACCGGACAAAACCCGGACACGGGCACGGGTAGCCATGGTCACGAGCGTCACGGGCACACGGGTATAATGGGCCGGGCGTCACGGGTTTTTTTTTCAAAAATCCTGCCCTGCCCGTTTAATACCCGTGCCCGTCACGGGTTCGGGGGCAGGACGGTCCGGGTACCGAGGACCGGGCGGTCCGGGTCCGGACCGGTTTTTTTTTTTTATGTTTTTTGTTTCTGTTTTTTGTTTCTGTTTTTCTGTTCTGTTTTTTTTCTTCTAGTTTTTTTTTGATTTTTTTGTTCTGTTTTTTTAGTTCTGTTTTTTTGGTTCTGTTTTTTGTTTCTGTTTTTTTCGGTTTTTTTGTTCGGTTTTTCGGTTCTTTTTTTTATGTTCTGTTTTTTTTCATTTTTTTGTTCTGGTTTTTTGTTCTGTTTTTTTTTGTTCTATTTTTTTTTTGTTCTGTTTTATTTTGCTGTTTTTTTTCTGTTTTATTTATTTATTTATTTTTTGTTCTAACATTCAATATTTCAATCTAACAGAATTTAATCTAGCAAAATTTAATCTAACAAAATGCAATCTAACAAAAATTAATGTTACCTTTTTAATTTAACAATAAAATTAAAATTGGAGAATAATAAAAACATTGAGATTGAGATTGAGAGAATGAAAGATGAAAATATTGAGAGAGATGTGAAAATTTGTAAGGAATGGGTGTATATTTATAGAAAATTTTGTTTGGAGGGATTAAAATTTGAATTTAAAAAAAAAAAAAACTGAAAAAAAAATGGGTAGGGGTCCGGGTAGAAAGTGGGGATGTGGGGCATGGGGGGAATGGGGGGGGAGAATTTGAGTTAAAATTTTGAATTTTAGACCAAAAGTAAAAAAAAAAAAAAATTCTGCCACTGGCTCACGGGCACGGGCGTCACGGGTTCGGGTTACGGGTACGGGGGTTCGGGTTCTCACGGGCATTTTTCCAAAAAATCGGATCCGGCCCGTTTAATACCCGTGCCCGTGTGCCCGTGTACCCGTGCATACCCGTGGCACGGGCACGGTCCTGTCCGGGCACGGGCACGGGCGGACCGGTCCGGGTTGGGTCCCCGGGGGCATTTACCAAACACTAATGACACCGAAAGTATTAATATCTAAGTATTGAAAGTATTTATACTTATACACTAAAGTATTTATAAGTATGAGATCAACTATTTTTGTTAGAGGAAGGTTGATGCGGAGATGATTGGAAAACTTAAAAAGAGATAATCATAACAAGTCACGCATCAAAGTATTAATATTTTTTTAAGTGTTAATATCTTATCTTCTAAGTATTTTATAACTACAAATGTATACATGTCCAAGTATTTTTATATATGACACTGAAAGTATTAATATCTAAGTACTAAAACTATTTATATCTGTGCATTGAAGTATTTATTCCTATGAAGTCAACTATTTTTGTTAGAGAAATGTTGATGCGAAAACGAGTGCGGGAATTGTAAAAGAAAACTATATAATTAGTAGGGATCATAGAGAAATGATGCTGCTGATATTTTAGAATAATAATTAGTTTAGACTATATAATTAGTGGAGACCATAATATATTTATTTCTTTAAGTGCAAGTATTGTAGCACGAGTACTGCAGCGTGGGTACTGTGCGGATACTGTAGCGCGGGTACTAAAATAATTATTCTTAATTATATGAAAACAATTAAACCTCACCTTATTCAAGGTGATGCCGATAAGCAAGTGGATTCCAAACCTCTCCTTCTAAACTGCATAAATGAATATATAATTATACTAAAGAAACTCAAATATAATCCACCTAGCTACAAACTATAACTACCTATAAACTTCCTTTCAGTGTGAGAGTAATCAATATGTTTTCCCCTTTTCAGATTAGACTTTGCCTCAAGTTTGTGCAAGGTATCAACCCATGGTGGAGTAATTAAGGCATATATAGCAGAGATATCTTCTCTCTAACAATAAGAATATTATTCAATAATGCATATAAACATATATAGTTCAAAAACTGAATTTATATATAACAATTCAAAAATTTATTAAATATACAAAATTTAATTACATGATGCAAACGTGTCAAGTTTTAACCGAAATATATATTTTTAAATATTCTTGTTTAATATGTATTTAATTATGGATTGAGAATTAGCCTCCAAATTATTACATCTAACTAATACACTCATATTTTTTCGTTAATCTAGTCCATACTACTACTCCGAACTTATAGATCGATAGGTTGAAATTCAAGTAAGAGTCAAATTTAAGTATTAGTCTGGTGGCAAAGACAATGTTTTCTGTGTTCAGTTAGATGGTTTGACTCACAACTTTACTCAAAAAGAAAAAAGTACGGGTTGCAAGCAAATAAAAATGGGGAGTAGGGAAGTGTAGTGCCCCGGCTTGTAAGAAAAAGGAAAACAAAAAAAAAATTCTTTCTATTGTTGTCAAAATTAGATCCTGTTAATATTATTTGCATTAGATAATTTTATTTTCAGTAGATATTTTTATTTTTATAAAAAATAATCTCATGTATATAAATTTATTAATTTTACCAAGTAAAATACATTTGGTACAATTTGATAGAAGAATTAAGAAAAACACCCCTACACGTATAAAAGAAGAAATTGGTCAATTCAGTGATGGTATTTACAGTACATTTTCTTTTTGTAGATTTGCATCAAATGTTCAAATTAAATACCTCATTAACCCTTATATTTTGGAAATATATAGTGAATTGTTGAAACACAACATGGCTAGCTCCGACACGTCACCACATAGCACAGAGATTTGCTCATGCTGTGTCTAGACGTGTCCTTATTGTGTCTGTGCGCATGCAGAGGGTAAGGGATTTGGAAACATAACACGATACACATAAGGCCATGGTGTAATTAAGTTCGGTGTATATACAAGTAAGTACATACGTATGATAAAATTTTACTCGCTACCTATACACAATCTACTCATAGAATAAGATAGCAAGGAGATGTGAGATGTACGTAGTTGTACCTTGTGTTTGAGACTTGAGACAACTCTTCAACGGAGAAATAAATGCAGCAGAGAGGGAGTAGGTCTAGAGGCACCAAGAGAAGGCTCCAGGACTTCAGACTGCTATTATTCGTATGGCTGTACACAAGTTACGGATCAAATTGGTGAAATGCTGTGTACAATTTTTATTCAATTTATTTACACCAACATGTAAATCTTTGAGTTCTATAGATGTTAAATTTTTTATAAAGATTTCTATAGATATTTTACTTATTTTCATGAAGCGAACCTTCAATTAATAATCATGCACTTTATATGGAAATAAACATCACCTTATTGAAGGAGATGGCGATGAACAAGTAGATTCCAAAACACCTAGCTCTCTCTCCCCTTAAATTCAAGAATGAATTAATAGTACTTCAGAGACTGGAATGTAATAACCACTTACAAACTTTTATTTTTGGTCTGATAGTAATATCAATATGCTTTCTAGCCTTGACTTCACCTCTAGTTTGTGCAAGGGATCAGCCTTGATGAAGGAAGGCATATATCGGAGAGAAGCGCTCCTTTTAACTCTCACACACACTCTCTCTGCACTTTGCTTTCAGGGACGGGAATATGAGCTTTTAGAATATATTTTAACTAACATTAAAAAAATTTATTTATTAGGCATGATGCATAAACATAGTTCATTTTTAAAATTATTTTGATCCAAAACATAATTCACGACTCTTCAAAAAAATTTAGAATAGATACAAATTATATGAGTGAGTCTATATATGGTACTATGCATATCACGGGTTGGTGCATAATGGTCGATCCGAACCGTTCAACATGATCCCCATATAAACATGTACTTGCACACTAAATTTTATATTTTTTAGAGTTGTTTTACTATTTTTTAAGATAGGTAGAAAATAACTTGATCTGAAAATTTTGGACCATTCAAAAACAATGATTTTCTACCTATTTTAGAAAATAGTAAAAAATTCTAAAATCTATAAAATTCAATCTACAAGTATATATTTATATGAAAATTATTTTGATGAGCAGTTTGGATTGATCATTAGAATATTGAAAACGAAAATATTGATCTGTATTACAGACCAAATCGTGATATGCATAGTACTATTGACTCACTCAAATTATATTACATATATAATACAAGAGGGTCGGGTTATAATAAAATTTTTTTAACAAATTGGAATTTATTTTTTCTAAAAGTTTTAGGAACCATTTGCAAGTTGTATATTTTTGAAATAATACAATAGGATGGTTAATTAGACCAAACGGTCAGTAAAAAAGTTCAATATAATTACAACACTATCACTGATTACATACACTATTTGGGCCAAAGGATATCCGATAGTTAAGAGACGATAGTAAATGTGTTTTTTTTTAAGTAGTGAAATCTCTCAAAGAACATATTAATTTTGTTTCTTCATATAGAGGTAAAAAAAAGTACATCGAAAATGCAACATAAGATAAATTATTACCGATTGCAATATAATAACAACATAAGTCAAGAAATAAAAATCAGATCAATTTATTACACACCATAACAAAACGAAAGTTCATTAGGAAAATTAAATGAAGAAAATAACAGCAGTCCACTTAATTAATTCAGGAACTCAACATTTAACAAACACTTATACAACCAATAATACCGCAACGCATTATGTTTATTTAGACACCTTGATGACGGGTTCTTTTGGAAGCTTCGTTGCTCCTTTATATATCTCACAAATTCTTCATTACTCGTTTCATCACCATATAACACCACCTCACCTCCATGAAGAAAATAAAAAACACATTATGGGACGTAAATATTTAATAAAAAACTCATTTATAAATTTTTAGTGATATTTAACTTTTGAAATTTAGAGGGGTAAATATGATATTATGATTTTAGAGGAGAAAATACGAAATTTTCAAGCTTTTGAGGGACATATATGAAAATTCCCCCACATTTTAATATAGTCAAAACAAGAGGTAATTCACTTCCGAAAATGCAGTTAGTTTCAGGTATGGGCCATATTCAAGCCCAATTTACTTCCGACTGAGACTCGGCTTAATTTTTGAATTTAGCATCTCCTCTGCTCCTTTCGGCTGAGGGCTCAGATTTAATACTATTTGCCTGAAGATGCTGGGCCGCCCTTTTTTTATTCTGTTATTTAAGGCAATCCATCTAGTCTTTTATTTTATGGAGAATTTCATGTATATTGTTCAAAAGTTTTAATATTATATATTAAATATTCCCAAAAATATTTAAGTAAGATTTTTAAAACTTTAAAATTTATTTTAATATATACTAATTAATAATGTGTTGATCACCATACTCTTTATTTTTCTCTCTTTAAATATGTCTGTGTTTTCTTCTCTCCAATGTGTCAAACCTCTCGTCTCTCTCCAAAGATGTCGAATCACATATTTCTTCCTATCTTCTCTCTCATAGATATTTTTATTCAATCAGTGATGTGTAACTCTTGATAAATATGTGAGTTTTTACAATTTTTAAGAATAGATATGTAATATTAAAACTTTTGAGGTATATAAATGAAATTCCCCATTTATTTTATTTTCGTTTACCTGTGGTAGCTGGTTACCAGCTGGACTTTCATGCATTTAAGTAGGTTTATGGGTCTATATATCTTTTCGGATTCTATCAGCACAGGAACCAATTTAAATATTTATTGTGTTATGCACAATGTACCAACTTAAATCTCATTCCTGCTTGTTCCTTGAGGGTTGGTTTGACAATATCTAGAATATTTTTGAAAAATTGTACATGAAAGAATATGTTAAAAAGTAATTAGATAGAATGATCATGTGCCTAGCTAGCATATTTGACAATGAAAAGTAGAATAACACAGAAAATAATATATTTCTCTCTTTGACTAGTTCTAGAACAATATGCATTTTCAACCCTCAAATAGAAATTTTACTTGACAAAGAACCTTTAAGAGAAACAACACCATTATTTGGAATAGTGCTAGAATAGAAGATTACCAAGCAACCCTTAAACTTCAGTATTATTTGGAGTAGTGCTAGATAAGAGTTCTTGATAAGCGTGCTAGAATTTCATGTATACCACTTAAAAACTTCGATATTACTTGTTTCTTCCTCTAAACTTCATAATATCATATTTGCCCTTCTAAACATCAAAAACTCAAAATTTATCCATTTTATTACTTTTTCAAGTTAAAACTCATTTTAAATTTATAAAATACCAGTTATACCCTTCCCCTTCTTTCCTTCTCCTTCCCCTACAACTTTCACCTTTCTTATAGATTATAAATTAGTCAAACAAAAATAACTTAAAAAAGAAAGTGTCAAATACAGGTACTTCTATTTTAAATTACTTGGTATTGTACAGTAGTTGATATTTTAAAAAATATTTTTTTTAAAAGACTGGTAGGAGCTACCGGTAGGAAAAAGAAAACTTCAATAGTTAAAGAAACTGTGACCAAAATGAGATGTAATTCTCTCATTATTAGGTCACTAGTAAATAGTTGTCCAGTTATTGCTTCAGTGTTTTATTTGATACACAGAAACAACAAAACAAATTACAGCCTACAGATAAAGCTTGTTACCTAAAAAAACATTAAAGTATTTACTACCGTTAGCCCAAGAACTAATCATTAAACTTCTCTTAAAAGGTTGATTAAAGATCGATGGTGCTTAAACATTACAAGTTTACAACATATCTAATTCTCTAAAGCCTCATAATATTTCAAACAAAATTAAACAAGCATATCTCCGTTAATGAACCTAATCATCTAATTATGCTGCAGATTTTTAAGACAAAATTACAAGGTTACGTGTTCAAGAAATAGATCTGTTGTAATGTTTAGAAGCATCAAATTTAACCATATTAAATTACTTTTCTTTCTTTTTTTTAGGTTGTTTTTGTTTGACTAATTTATAATCTCTGATGAATGTGAGAGTTGTAGGGGAAAGATAAGAAGGAAAAGAGAAGTGGAAGGGTATAACTGGTATTTTATAAATTTAAAAGTTTAATAGAAAATGTAATAAAATGGGTTAATTTGTGAGTTTCTGATGTTTAAAAGGATAAATATGATATTACAAAGTTTAATGGATGAAACACGTAATATTGAAGTTTTTGAGGGGTATACATGAAATCCCCCCTGCTTAGTTTGAATGAAGTTTTTTTTATTCAATTACATTGGGATAAGCTCATAAGATAAAGATCTCTAATTACACCCCCGGATTAATTGGTCCAAAGTCAAATTGATTTCCATAAACAGTTCCCGTTGTTGAAATCTGAAAACACGAGAATCTTATGCTAATTAAAATTTGAAAAAACCTTGGAGTCCGTATCCCCGCACGTGGCAGCCTAGTTTAGAGGAGTTTTGAGATTGGAGCCAATCAAGTGGCTCATAGCCGTTTATTTTTTTTTTAATCAAAATGTCTAAGCCACCGGTAATAAGGAGATCCAAATTAATTTTGAGTTTAGTTCCAGAGACTGTTCAATCATAATTCAGATCAAACCGTCTGATCAGAATCAAACTAATCCGGTTTCAAACAGAACGCATAGGATTCCTTTGATATTCATGTAACATAAATCGGACGGTTCAGATTTATTTTGCATTAACTCAAATTCTTTGTTACTGCAGACGATACAGATCATGATTCCACCTTTTGATTCATGATATATATTTTCTAATAGTTCTAGGGGTTTAAATCGGTCGGTCCGGATCTAAAATCAATTGTGACATTTTTTTTTTCTAAAAATTCTCTTAAACTTTTACTATTTTTTTTTTATAATATCCAAGAGAAAATGTTACATATACCTTAAATTCGACTCCCATTTTGTTTTACATTTTTTTTAATCCGACCTAATATTTTATGTAGGAAAAAAATATATCGAACATTCTAAGGGTTCAAATGTTTTCATTTTTGACTCCATCATGTTTCCATTTTTTTAAATTAATAACTTAAAGTTTTAAGATTCAAATATCAAAATAAAACTATTTAATATGATATATATTATTTTTTTCACATGCACATAAATATTTTATCACTTTTTTCATTTTGTTTTTATATATACAAATAAGTTGAAAATCAAAGGTCATAATTTTTTAATATCAATATAATTGGCAAGCTCTTGATATTGATATAAAAGAAAGTTGAAATCATATAATATCTTATATGTGCATAAAGAAAAAGATCGATATAGATCAAATATAACAGTTTTATTTCAATATTTAAACTTTAAAATCTAACTTACGAATGTTTAACAAAATAGACGCATTACGAAAAAACACAAATTAAAAACATTTGAACTCTCATAAACATTTGTGTGCATATTAAGTTGCACAACTTAAAAATCTATCTCCGCTCTTAACAACTTCCAACAATAAATAAAACAACTATCTTTCTGTTATAAAATATATTTATGTGGATGTTCATTCTATAACTTTCAATATTAATTCTCATTTCATTGCCCACTACCTCCACTACCTCCACTATCTCCACTACCATGGGCATTAATTTTCTCCTTTATTATTGTACATCTCTTCCTAGCCTATAAATAGATGTTGTGTAAATAGAGAAGAGAACACACATATAATATACAATAGTGGAGAATACAATTATGTTATTACTCTCTTTATCTCTCTTGTTATTTACTTACTTTTGTTGCAACTTTATCTTAATTTTACAACACGTTATCAGCACGACTTGCTCGGAAGAAATTGCTAAGTAATCATGTAAGTAATTTGTGTGATTAATTATTATATCTTTCATTAATCTAAATTTCTTTTAAATTTTTTATTATATTTGTTTTAGTTTATAAGAATCATTTCTTGAAGTGAATGATGAAATAATAACCTGAAGTTATTATCAAAATTAAATGTTTATCAAGAACCTGAAGTTCATATTACCTGAATATAATAATAAAAGTAATAACCTGAAGTTATTATCACAACTAAAATTTTATCAAGAACCCGAAGTTCGTATTACCCGAATAAAATAATAACTTGAAGTTATTGTTATAAATGTTTTTCCGCACTTCCTGTTTTTGCAAGGAACTGTTTCTGTTTAGAACATGAAGTTCTATTATAAATTTTAGTATAAAAGTAATATAATAACCAGCAGTTATTATAGGCCACTAGATGAATACTAACCTGAAGTTTTATTAGAAATTTTCATATAAAATCAATATAATAACCAAAAGTTATTATAGGTCATTGGATGAAAATATAACCCGAAGTTATTTCAAATTAAATTTTACAATTGCGCAGCCAGGCAATTTAATAACCTAAAGTTATATAATATTAACCTGAAGTTATTAATACATTTAAATTTATTTATTTATTTATTCATGCAATTTACGTATTCTTTTATTTATATTTATTTATCTCCCTTTTCATAATCTGAAATTATGACATTGATGACATTGATAACCTGAAGTTATGACATTTATAATTTAAAATTATGACATTCATAACCTGAAGTTATGGCATTCATAACACGAAGTTATGGCATTAATAACCTGAAGTTATTGCGTATCTATTTTGTAGTACATATGACAAATCTCACAAAGTTTGAATTTATCTCATTTTTCATTTTATCATAACTTGAAGTTATGCTAGTAATAACCTGATGTTGAAAAATACATATTAATGAGAAAGAAAAACGTCATGAAGATATTTGTTTCAGATGTGGGATGATAAATCACTGGTCGCGTACCTGTCATACGCCAAAATATTTTGTAGAGTTATATCAAGCCACAATCAAGAAATAAGGAAAAATGTGAAAAATAACTTTATTGAATATGGACCCCAAATAAATGCCATATGGATACACATCTTGATATATCAGATTTCTTCCATAATGTCAATGAAGAAATATATATTATTACTTAAGGAGAACATAAATTTATATTTATGTTTAATTAAAGTTTAGTTTACTTTTTATTTTTTTATGAAAATAAGTTTAATGAATAAAAGTAATTTATTTTTGCATTTTAAAGGAAAAATGACTGATGCAATGATAAGTAATGAAGATCCATGTCTGGTAGACAGTGGAACAACTAATACCATATTGAAAAGTAAGAAATAATTTTCACAATTGCATCTTGGTGAGAATACTATTCACACTATATCTGGCACATGTAATTTAATAGAAGGCTCCGGAAGGGCTTCTATTTTGTTACCTGAAGGAACAAAATTAATAATAGATGATGCATTATATTCAAGTAGATCCAGAAGAAATCTACTAAGCTTTAAAGATATTCGAAAGAATGGTTATCATATTGAAACTATGAATTAGAAAAATTGCGAGTGTCTTCATATCACATCTATTAAGAATGGCCAGAAGATCATAATTGAAAAGATGCAAGCAATGTCATCTGGATTATATAGTACTTATATAAGTAAAATAGAATCAAATATGGTTGCTAACCCGAAGTTAGCCATTACTAACCAGAAGTTAGTTGATCCAAAATTATTTACATTATGGCATGACAGATTGGGTCATCCAGAAAATATAATGATGAGGAGAATAATTGAAAGTGCAAATGGGCATCCCCTAAAGGACCTGAAGATCCTATTACAAAAGATATGACATGCGAAACATGCTCTCTTGGAAAACTAATTATTAGGCCATCTCCAAATAAAGTTGGACCTGAAGCTCCTTCATTTTTAGAAATAATTCAAGGAGATATATGTTGACCTATTACACCTCCATGTGGACCGTTTAGATATTTTATGGTGTTAATTGATGCATCAACACGCTGGTCACATGTGAGTTTGTTAACAACAAGAAATGTTGCATTTGCTAGACTATTAGCACAAATTATCCAATTGAGAGCTAATTTTCCGGATTATCAAATCAAAAGAATCTAATTTGATAATGCAGGTGAGTTCACTTCTCAAACTTTTAATGATTATTGCATGTCTATTGGAATTACGGTAAAACATCCAGTGGCTCATGTTCATACACAAAACGGTCTGGCAGAATCATTGATTAAAAGATTACAATTAATTGCTAGACCATTACTCATGAGGTTAGTTTACCATCTTCCGCATGGGGACATGCCATATTACATGCCACTGCACTAATTAGATTAAGGCCAATTGCTTATCATAAATATTCCCCATTACAATTGGTCTCCGGAAGAGAACCAAATTTGTCCCATCTAAAATTATTTGGTTGTGCAGTATATGTTTCAATTTCTCCTCCACAACGCACAAAAATGGGACCTCAAAGAAGGTTGAGAATTTATATTGGTTTTAACTCTTCTTCTATTATTAGATATTTAGAACCATTAACAAGAGATATTTTTACAGCAAGATTTGTTGATTGTCATTTTAATGAATCAATATTCCCAAATTTAGGAGAAGAAAAACAAAAAATGGATAAACAAGTAACTTGGAATTCATCGTTATCTTATCTTGATCCCTGAAGTGGTCAATGTGAACTCGAAGTTCAAAAGATCATAAATATGCAAAGAATTGCAAATGAATTGCCTAATGCATTCACATATATAAATAGAGTTACTAAATCACATATTCCAGCTATAAACGCACCTGCTCGAATTGACATTACAAAAATATCTAATGAATCTAATGTGCGTAGAAAACATGGAAGACCACTTGGTTCTAAGAATGTAAATCCACGTAAAAGGAAAGAACATAATAAAGCAGTTGGTCCAACTCCAGAAGAGGTTGATGGTAAAACTCTAGCAGAAGTCAATAAAACCCCAGAAGAGGTTGATAGTAAAACTCCTGAAGAAGTATATAAAATCCCAGAAGAGATTAATAGTAGAACTCATGAAGAAGTTGATAAATCCCCAGAAGAGGTTGATGAAGTTCCAGAAGAAACTCAAGTACCAAATGATTATGAGATTTCTATAAATTATGTAATAAATTGTACTATATTAAATAGAAATAAAACACATGTTGATGAAATCTTTGCATTCACTATAGTAAGCAATGTTATAAACGAAGAAGATAATGTGCCAAACACTCTCGAAGAGTGTAGACATAGAAATGATTGGTATAAATGGAAAGATGCCATACAAGCAGAATTAAGTTCATTAGACAAGCGGCAAGTATTTGGACCTGTAGTCCAAACGCCCAAAGATGTTAACCTTGTAGGTTACAAATGAGTATTTGTCATAAAAAGAAATGAGATTGTGAGATATAAAGCAAGGCTGGTGGCACAAGGCTTTACACAAATACCTGGAGTTGATTTTGAAGAAACGTATTCACCTGTAGTGGATGCGATAACTCTCAGATTTCTAATAAGTCTTACAGTTGTAGAAAATCTAAAAATGCGACTTATGGATGTTGTAACAACCTATTTATATGGTTCACTTGATAGTGATATATATACATGAAAGTCCCAAAAGGATTGAAAATGCCTGCAGCATATAAGTCAAAACATAGAGAGATGTACTCTATAAAATTAAGAAGATCTTTATACGGACTAAAACAATCTGGTCGAATGTGATATAATCGACTGAGTGAGTACCTTCTAAAAGAATGATATAAAAATAATATAATTAGTCCGTGTGTTTTTATTAAAAGATCAAATCTAGGTTTCACAATCATTGTAGTGTATGTTGATGATTTAAATATTATTGGATCTTCTGAAGAGATTGAGAATACTACAAAATTAATGAAGAATGAATTTGAGATGAAAGACCTTGGTGTAACAAAATTTTGTCTCGGCCTGTAGATCGAACATCTAAAGAATGAATATTTATCCATCAATTAAATTATGTTGAAAAAATATTAAAGAGATTCAATATGGATAAAGCTCATCCTTTGAGCACACCAATGGTCGTACGATTACTAAATGCAGAAAATGATCCTTTTCGCCCACAAGAAAATAATGAAAAAGTGCTTGGTCCTGAAGTACCATACTTAAGTGCAATCGGGGCATTATTATATCTTGCAAATAATACGAGACCTGATATCTCATTTGCAGTAAATGTGTTAGCAAGATATAGTTCCAAACCAACTAGAAGACATTGGAATGAAATTAAACAAGTATTTCGGTATCTCTGTAGAACTAGAGATATGGGGTTATACTATCAAAAAGATACAAAATCCAATTTAGTTGGATATGCAGATGCGGGATATTTATCAGATCCACATAAAGCACGATCTCAATCGGGATATGTATTCACCTATTGTGGAGCTACAATTTCATGGCGATCGACAAAACAAACTCTTACAGCTACATCTTCAAATCACGCCGAACTGATCGCCTTATACGAGGTGGGTCGAGAATGTGTTTGTGTTACAGTCAATAATTCAAAATATTCAAGAAGAATGTGGACTTGAAAACATCAAGGTAGATCCTACTCCGCTATATGAAGATAATGCAGCATGCATTGCACAAATCAAAGAATGATATATCAAAGGAGACCGAACTAAATATATTGCACCAAAGTTCTTTTCGACACATAACCTACAAAAGGAAGACGTAATAGATGTTTGCCAAGTCCGATCAATCGACAATCTTGCAGACCTATTCACAAAATCTTTACCAACAAAGGTTTTTGTACAACTCACAAAGAAGATAGGTCTACATCGATTGAAGGATATTCAATGATATCAAAATGAGGGGAAGCGTTATAGGCACTGTACTCTTTTTCCCTTAACCAAGTTTTTATCCCAATGGGTTTTTCTTGGTAAGGTTTTTAATGAGGCAGTACATGGTCTTGAAGTATCATGTTGATCCTGAAGTATCATGTTAATATCAATCCTGAAGTATCATATTAACAGCGTATAATGAAATATGAACATCCAAGGGGAAGTGTTATAAAATATATTTATGTGGATGTTCATTCTATAACTTTCAATATTAATTCTCATTTCATTGCCCACTATCTCCACTACCTCCACTATCTCCACTACCATGGGCATTAATTTTCTCCTTTATTATTGTACATCTCTTTCTAGCCTATAAATAGATGTTTTGTAAATAGAGAAGAGAATACACATATTATATACAATAGTGGAGAATACAATTATGTTATTACTTTCTTTATCTCTCTTGTTATTTACTTACTTTTGTTGCAACTTTATCTTAATTTTACAACAGTTTCTATATATCTAATTCTTGACTGAGATGTTATTGTAGCTCTACATGACTACATGACTGTTACAGTAGCACCCCATCTCTCCTTCGTCTGATCCCTATATATCTCACGGTTGATGCGTGATAGTTTTTCGTTTCTCATCTTCTTTGTCTTGCTAGAGCAACTACATTCCAACCTCCCGTTAATAAGAAAGTCAAATGATCGATTTTGATCATTATTAAATAATATTTTGTTCATTTCTCCATGTACACAGTAATTTGCAACTGTACAATTTTTGTTCGTCAAGTGTTAACGTAACTTATGTACAGTTTTTGTTTCATATGAGAGTGATTCGGTAGGGGCTATCTAGAATAATATTAACTAAAGTATTAACTAGCTTATGTACAGTTTATGTTCCATATATATAGTCTAAATAAATGAGTCGAACAAGGGTGCTCTTCAGTTCACCAAGTTTTTTGGTGAATTCAAATTTAAAATTCGTCAAATCGACTTTACATGACAAATTTCCGAACTGTTGAAATCTGTCTACCTTACAAGTGATGCATCTACATGTGAAAAATTTAAACATTCGAATTAATGTAGTATAAAGTCAATCGGTCAAAATTAGAAGGTTACTAAATTAATTTTAATGCATTTATTTTTTGAACAGTTTTTGACCACTTGACTTTATACTAAATTAATTTGAATCTTTAAAATTTTCACATGTAGACGCATCACTCGTAAGATAGCCGGGTTTCAACGATTCATATTTGTTATTTAAAGTTGATTTAATGGATTTTAGACTTGAATTCATCAAGATACTTAGCAAACTTAAGAACACTCTAGTTCTCCTAAATAAATATCTAAAATCATATACAACACCATATTTTTAGTTCTGTTTGTTCTTACATTATATCATGAACATCTCATACAACTTATTTCAATCGTCATTGTGGAAATAAAGCGAAGCATTAGCATGCTAGTATACTTTAATCCCACTTCCTTTCACAAAGATATATATGTCAACGAAGCATGACACGTACATGCATTATTTCAATCATAAAAGTTGTTAACAATCTACCAACTTGTTGGCTCGCCTTTTTTTTAATTGGATTTAATTTAGCTTAATTAAGTCTCATGTCATGTGGGGTATCTTTTGTTCCCTAAATCATTAAACATTGCCAGCTACGTTCACCGACCACGTACGTGATCATGATTAAAATATATAAGCATGGGAAACGCGCGCGTTTATAATTTATTTTCCTTTTTCTGGATCAATACAGCATGCATAAATATATATTTACTTATGGTACGTTGAATATATGCAAGTTCCCATTTTTATACAGAATTAATATATTAGCTTTAGCATTAGTTTGAGACAACAACCAACGCATAAAATACCAAAAAAAAAAAAAATGAGAGTTATATTGCGTTTAAAACACCTACACCCATATGTCTCATAAAAATAAAGGAATATAATTTAGAAGGTGCTAATTAATTAGAAATAACCAAATGCAATGAACTTTTTGTATTTATCTTTCGTTTTTCTAATTATTCTGGTTCCGGTTTGTTTAGTAACTTCAATAAATAATTTGGCATAATATATATAACATACTTTAGGTTGTGTTCCTGCAACAAGAAATTTTGAAAAATATCATACCTTTTCAAATCATCAAACAAAATATTACCTTTTCAAAATTATTAAAATAAATGTCTACATGAGCCGTAATTTTATCCTAACCTCCCTCTCCTTCTCATTTATTCCCGCTAGGTTTACAAGCTTTTATAATGTTTTTACCAATAGCTCCCTACAAAACAAAGTAATTATCAAACTTATAGATAACATGTTTTGAAGAAATATATATCAGCCCTGACAAGAATACATCAGTAACGTGAGCAATTTATTGATCAACGCAATTCATTAAGAAAGCTACTGAAGTTCTGACATCTGAATAAAAAAATTGAAATATTTAATACACATCTTTCTTTTTTTCTCACAAAGTAATTTTAAACACAGAGATTTGTTTGGCCCCCGGTTTTCAAATTTACAGAGAAAATTTATGTAACCCATATTAATTAATATAATGAAAATATGAGCCTTTTTTAAATGTATTTTAATTAGCAATTTGAACTTCATTGTTCATCAGATGTAAGGTCGCGCGAGACTTCTCCACATAGAGTAGCTTAAATCTGAAGAGATGAGAGAAATATTTAAAAAAAAAAAAATAACAGCATTGCACTACTAAATTCAAAACACACTAATGAGAAGCCTATATCATATTACTTCATCATATTTTCTTAATTATGCTTTTTTTTTTTTTTTTTCTGGCACAAAGCCTTAATTTCTGCACGATGTCATAATGCTCACCGCATGTATTTTCAAAGGTATATTCATAGAATATGCTTATATATTTTTATTATTAATAAGAACCATCCATTTTTTTTTTTTTTATGTAGGCACGAGTGAGGTCCCTAATTTGTAAAACCTACACATAAATTACAATCAAGGATCTCGATCTTTGAAGCTTACATGATAGGGATTTGGGGAATTAACAAAATCCTATTTTTGCATGTTACTGCAGCACGTGCTAAAAGTGAAAAAAAATGTAGAGAGAATAGAAAGAAGGTAAGATTTCGGTATTTCAACATATTCCAAACGGAACAGAAAATTTCGTCCGAAATCTCAGTCGTTTTATCTGAATCTACTAATCTCGCCTCCTTGGAATTTTATATAAACCCTACCAGAGATCAACTCAAACCCAAGCTCACTACTTATTGGGTTGTGCTTGTGTAGTGTATCTCCATCGGTGCTCTATTTTCTCCTCTCATAACCATATAAACATAGCCACATTGATTGAAAGAAAAAAAAATATATACAATTTCCATTTTCTGAAAGTAACAGAAAACTGAAAATGGCCACCTGCGGTCGTGTTGGTTTCATCACCACCTCTGCATGCCCTGTCCAGAAAGAGCGCCGCCTACGCGAACGCCGGGTCCGTCTCGTACCACCACGTGCAAGCACAAGTTCCAACAACAATGGTCCCTCGAACAAATTTTCCATGGACCGGCGTGATGTGCTGCTCGGTCTTGGTGGTGCTGCTGCTGCCACTGCTGCCACTGTCGTGACTCCTGGGGGAATCATCCTTCCAGCAATGGCTGCTCCGTTTACCCCACCAGACCTGACGAAATGCCACACTGCCTCCACAGGCAGTCCCCCGGGCATGGACAAATGTTGCCCGCCTTACAGCATGGTGGATATTGTCGACTATGACTTCCCACGCACAGCCCTTCGCGTGAGACGTCCGGCCCACGAGGTGAAGGACGACAAAGCGTACATGGCAAAATACACAGAGGCGGTGAGAAAAATGAAGGAGTTGCCGAAAGACCACCCGTGGAACTTCTACCAACAGGCACTTGTGCATTGCGCATACTGCAACGGTGCCTTTGATCAGGCCGGTTACCCTGGTGTATTGCTTCAAGTACACTACAGCTGGCATTTCCTGCCATGGCACCGGTACTACGTGCATTTCTTTGAGCGGATTCTCGGTAAGCTGATAAACGACGACACATTTACCCTGCCGTATTGGAACTTTGACGTGAAGGAGGGAATGACAATTCCTGAGATCTTCACCTCCGATCCAAACTCTCCCCTCTACAATGAAAAGAGGTATCCAATTATTAAGCTAGCTGTAAATAAATAAAAAAAAGAAAAGAAGTTGGTTATTGCTTTTTCAAATCACCAAACAAGTTTGACTCACTCTTTAATTAATTAAGCACTTGATTAAAGATTTAATAGCTAACGATAATGTTATTTTGAATTGATGAGCAGGAACATAGCTCACTACCACCCTGAACTTCTAGATTACAGATATGCATATAGCTGTGCCCCAACTTGTTCGAACAAGACGGGTGATGAACTGGTGCAAGCAAACATGAGTTACATTCAAACCACTTTCAAGAACAGTCTGCAGTTGCCTGAGCTGTTCATGGGGGACCCGCTGAGAGCCGGCGAGGCGGATTCAAGGCAGGGCTCTGGCGGACTCGAGGGCATCCACAACGGCATCCACCAGTTTGTGGGGCCTGCAGCAGGTGATCACACTGACATGGGCAATTTCGCAACAGCAGCGAGGGACTGCGTGTTTTACAGCCTGCACGCTAATGTGGATCGCTTATGGCACCTCTACCGGAACTTCAGAGGTAATAGGGTCGAGTTCGACGAGCCCGACTGGCTTGACTCGTCGTACATCTTCTATGACGAGAACGAGCGTGTCGTTCGTGTTAAGGTAAAGATTGATATATACGCACACTAAATTTTCTGTACAACCAAACTAATATTAAATTAGTATCCTCCGAGTTAACTCAAATTTTGAGTTAAGATCTGTACCAAAAATCTAAATGGAGTTTATCGCGTTATAGCAGAACAGCTGAAAAAATAACGTTATGCCTATATTACGCTTTATAGCTCACTATAATGTCGATAGTGCTATAATTTTTATGGTCTGAAAACATTTTAGTATCATTATAGCATGCTATTTAAAACTCTAATCTGTACCGAATCAACACTAATATTAAAGAGCTCCGTGCGTTATAGAAATGCAACAGATTGATCCGAATTTTGATGACACAGTTCTTAAATTAACTGATCAAACACGTTAATGCGGAGAATGCGGATTCACACTAATATTTCGGTCTTGGAATCAAATGTGGTCAAAAGCAAAAGAACATGATATAAAAAAATTGCAGATCTGGTACTTGACTTTTGGTCAGGGTACGCTTTGCATGTCCACTAAAAAAATGATATCTAAGATTTATAATTCATTTATTGATCAAATAATCTTATGCAAATGTACTTAATATATGTATTAAAAAGGACTAGATATATAATATTATAGTTGGTCAAATATGTCTAAGTTAATGGAATGGGAATTTTTTTTGTAAAGCATAATTAGAAAAAATATTTTTATCAAACCAACAATATTACTTTTTTTCTTACAAAAATTATGAAAACCGAAATATCATTTTGGTCTCAATTTTTTTTCTTTATTGGGACTGAAATTACAATTCGGTCTCAGGTATTTTTATAATTTTTAATATATTTTTTCTTGAAATATGTAAAAACAGGTGGGACCGAAATAACATTTCGATCCTTATGGTTTTTGTAAAAAAAAGTAATCATGTTGGTTTGATAAAATTCAATGGAATGAATTTGTCATTTCAAAATTAAACAGAATATTTTCAAATTAAAATATATAGAAGTGTGGCTGGAATAATAGAATATCTGGAAAAATAAAATATGAAGAACACTGTATACTATAAAGTTTATAAACATCCCTCTGTTATAACTTGCAAGATATATAATTATATATAATAAGTAGGATTTCATTACTCGTTTCAATTTAAAATCCTTGATAATATTTGGATCGTATCAATTATTATAGTATATAGATTTTACCAGCTCCGATCCGCACATTAATTGACAAACTGTAGCTAACATTTATTATGAGATTTTTTTTCAATATCTTCTGCTTTTATGATTGGTCATGCCATTTATTGAGTTCATTCATGTCTATCTCATCGATCCAATTAATGATATAGATCCACTTGATGTTCAACTAACATATTATTTTAATCAGTCAATTAATGCATACGTTATTAGGGAGGCAAATCTATAGCTAATTAACTTGCTTGATTAACTACAAACTTTCAATGCGGGAGGTTTTTGATGCACATGAAAATTGTTCAAGCCAATGCGAATCAGAAGTTTTAAGAATTATTTATTTTTATATTTTAATGAGAGGTTGGAGATGAAGCCACACAACACTAATTTCAAACTTATTTATTACAGGAAAAAAATTGATTTCTCTCATGGAGATTTTTAACCAATGATTTTTCACATCTACATGTGTCTTTGTCACTAGATCAAAAAATAATTCTTATTTTTAAGCATTATTAATTATTTGTAATATACAGGTCAAGGATTGTCTGACCCCGACAAAACTGCGGTACACGTACGAGGAAGTGCCCATTCCCTGGATGGGAAGCCTCAAGGTACAGAAGACCAAAGAGACGGAGCGCAAACAGGAGTTGAACTTGGTAACCATCAGCGAGTTTGGTACGCAGCCGCGTGAGCTCGGGACAGCCCCGTTGCGTGTCATGGTATCCCGCCCAAAGACAAACCGCAAGAAGAAGGAAAAGGATGCTCACGTTGAGTTGATCCAAATCAATGACATCCACGTTGCATCAACTGGTCCCGCCAGGTTCGATGTGTTTATCGCTGCACCTTACGGTGATCTGGCAGGCCCCGATTTCGGTGAATTTGCAGGAAGTTTTGTCAAGCTCCCTCACAAGGCAAAGAAGGATGAAGGAGTGGCAAAGCACAAGGGAAAGAAGACGAGCCTGAAGCTCGGTCTCACCGCATTGCTGGAGGATATTGAAGTAGAGCATGCTGAGAAGCTGGTTGTTACGATCGTGCCAGCAGGTGGCGATGTTACCTTAGGTGGCATCGAGATCAAGCTGGTTAAGGCTGATAGCCCCAGGCTAATTGGTTGAATATCTATGTTTATCCATGATGATCATGTTTAATGGATCATCATATCAAGTTCCCCAATTAGTATGGTTAATTAGGCGGATTCAATAAGATTTAAGTAAGAGAGTGTTCTTTAGTAATTTGGTTGCGGGTTTTTCAGTTTCTGTGCTAATTAATGTATGGGTGCTTTGTGTTGTGGCCGTGAAATAAATAGCATGCATATTTATTTTCTAGTTTTTAATGTTGTCTCTGGCCTCAAGAAATCTTCAAGATATTATTGCCTTATTGGGTATTGTTAAAACCTAATTTAAACCACATAGTCAAAGATTCGGGAGTAGTTATTGGATTAATAAACTTCGATGATTTACATACTAATATTTAATAATATTTACTAAAATAATAAGTTTGAGATCGAATTTGAAATATATTATAAAAATACATGATAATTATAAGAGCAAATATAATTATATTATAATAATTAACGTTGTTTAAACTAATTTATATAATTAATTTTGATTATTTTATTTAATGTATTTGATAGATGGTACTAGAGGTGCTATTCGGTCGGGTCGGGTCCGAATACTATTATATTTGGACCTGTATCTTGGGTCCAAATTTCGATCCATACACTTATCCGTTTTAATTTGGGTCGGGTCCGGATCCGGATACTTATCTACCTGTAGATATTTCGGATCCAGTCTTTCGGTTCCGGATAGATATATGCCCATAACTTGTTTGTAGATTATCGGGTCTAGTTCAGATATGGGGTGGTTCCGGATCTGGAGCAGGTATATGTCACAAAAAAATCAGGAAGATGGAGAGAAAATAACTTTTGAAAAAAAAATATTAAAGAAGAGATATAATTTTTAAAAAGTAAAATATTTGAGATGACGATTTTTTTTCTATAGTTCAAAAAATCTATTAATGGAATAGTAATAATTTGTAGAACTGATATATCAATGAGAGCAATAAATTTCCATTATTATGCAGAGGAAATCAAGGCAAATATTGAAAGATGTTTCTATAGTAATAAATGTTATTTAAAAAATTAATACGGCTGTTATGGAAGGAATAAATTTGGCATCCATCTATGTGTATAAACATAGCGAATATATCACTGCATTCTATTTTCTCACATTCAAAAAAGTACTGGGCTCACTACAGCTTATGCAAAAATTAATATGCAAAGTTGTATTTTTATATACTAATAGTTATTAATATATGTTTTATCGGGTATTTATACGGGTATCGGGTCGGGTTCGGTTATGGGTCAGATAATTAAATAAACCCATATCCTACCCATTACAGTATCGGTTCTGGTTCGGATCCGGGTCGGATATTAAATTATTAATTTTGTAACCATACCCATAATTTAACCGGTTATATTTTTCAATCCATACCCTATTTAAATTAATCGGATCTAGTTCGGTTCCAGATTGGATCCGGATAATCGGGTAAAAGTAGCACCTCTAGATGGTATTGAAATTATTTTGATTAATGAATTGCGTATTCCAACCGTATATGATTCATTACAAAATATATTACTTAAGTTTCTAATTGCTCACATAATACAATATCAGCTATTTTGCTCCTACAATATTTATATAATAGTTTAGATTTAATCCTAATTAACCGGATCAAAATAAAATCAATGCCTAGATATAGGAGATTCGCTTTGACATTCGTGCCAGATTAAAAAGGTCTGAATTTTATAATTCTACGTCTGGTACTTAGACTGAGAGATAAGGATTCCATGTCACAAGAGGAAATAACATGTGCTTAATTATTTTGTTATTGTCACTTTTATGAAACACTATAATTCATGTGTCAGCACGAATCAATGAACAACTTTCTGACACGAGCACTTATTTCAATAAAAGTGGATCTCATAAAAAAAAACCCCATGTGGAAACAGATGCCGGAAAAAATAAATGGAACAATAAAAGAAATAGCTAGCTAGCTAATCACACCAACTAGTTACATTTTTTTTAGCTAACACTATTACAGAACTACAGATTTCTATCAAATAAAAGCTGGATTTACTAACAGATTCTCTACTGCTAGAGACAAACACGATAGGAAAAACATGAATACTTTTAGCAATTCCGTACCGATATATAGTAGATTAATTTGCTCCTATCCAATATGTACAAAACACATTATCGATTGGAGCATTATATTTCTTTTATTGATAGTACATTATATCCCGATAGATGAAATGTGATTCTCTTATAGGTACAGATGTACCGATACAAGGGATTTTTTTTTTCTTTGAAATTTCATTTATAAAATTAGTCAGCTTCCTAATTTACTAGTCAAACTAATCATAAACAACATAGTGGAAAATGTATAACTGCAGTAGTGACACATCTTCAGAAACAACATAGTGACACATCTTCAGAAACAAAAGTCATGTCTAAGGACTACCCACTAGTGGAAAATGTACCATTTGTATGGCCCATTAGGATCGGACATGTCAAAAGTGTGGTACTAAAATCTTTTAAGATCAGACCAAATAAAAAAGGCGTTCTTAAAAGTCACTATTAAGGTCGGCCTTTTTATAAACTGATCTTCATAAACAAAAGAAGAGCATGTACAACATATCTTTATAGACTGATCTTAAAAGTACCATACTTGCAGTTAGCAGCAACGATCCCTTTTCTCCTTGAGAAAGTACAGGCGAAAGTGTTTTAAAATTTAAAGTGGTATCGTATTTACAAACTTCCATAAGTGGTCCTGATGAAAGTATAACAAGTTGTTCTGAAGAAGTAGAAGAAACTAGACAAGTTGTGCAAGTTAGCAACTAACTCGATCGGAACATCTTTCAAAAGTCACTAGTTGTGAAAATTTTCAATTACTTGTTATATATTATTTGCTATTCAGGTTTACGTGCAGTATCCAGTATATCTTGAGTTTTACTGTATTGGTGGTAATCAAATAACAATTAGGCTTGAATACAAACTGGATACATAATCTTTGACTATAATTAGTCGCTTCCTTTAATGTATGGGTGCTTTGTATTGTGCTCGTGAAATAGCAGATTGCATATTTATTTTTCTAGTTTTAAATTTTTAATGTTATCTCTGATCTAATTAAAGGCATCTTCTAGATATTATTGCCTTATTGGGCTTTGTTAAAACTTAATATAACCTCAAAGTCAAAGATTGGATTAGAATCAGGTTATAATATAATTCAAATGGGCAAGGATTAAAATAATAAATTCCAGATCGAATTGGAATTATATTAAATATGAGTAAAGCTAGGGTGTGATGTGCTTATCAAGAAAGTTTTGTGAGCACAACTCCAAATGTACATCGGATCGACTTGAAATGTCAAATATAAACCTTTGAAATTCATGTACTTCATGAGTGATGCATTTACATGCAAAATTTTTAAAGTTTCGAGTTTATTTGCTCCAAGGTCAAGCGGTCAAAGAAATTATAAAATTTGAATATATAAAACAACTAATAAATTAACTTATAAAAAATTTTATTTCTTTGACCGCTTGACCTTGTAACAAATAAACTCGAAATTTTAAAAATTTTACATGTAAATGCATCACTCATGAAGTACATAGATTTCAACAGTTTGAATTCAGCATTTCAAATCGATCTGATGTACATTTGAAGTTGTGCTCACCAAACTCTCTTGGTGAGCACATCACACCCTAGCTTTGCTCATTAAATATTATATCTAAAATATATCAAATATCAAAATACATTCATAATAATACTAAATAAAATTGTATTATTATAAAATTATTATAATATTGAAATAATTTATAAAACTAATTTTGATTAATTTATTTCAAGTGTCTGAAGGATTGTATTAAACACTATTGCAGAAAAGGCAACTATACACAGTTAAAAATACGAAATAAATATGGTTTTACAATTGTGCCTGCAAGCATTATCTATGAATTAAAGTGTCGATAAATTGTATACAGTTGCAGAACCATGTCTATTGTAGTGATACTTTTCAAAAAAAGTAATTTTTCTTGTCAAATCTATACAAACAAAGATATTCTAGTTAGATATTTTAATTTTTATGAAAACAAATATTCAATATAATTCTTACGGAAAAGGAAAAAAGAAGAAGAATAAATTGTGTTTCGAAATTTTACATAAGAAACTAGCCGTGTGTACTTTCTACAAAATTAGTTATATATGCTTCCTAGGTAGGTTTTGACTAGCAAATTAATCTTGTCAGAATAATATAATGTAATAAAGAAAAATTAATTATCATCATTTTAAATAAAATTAAATGAAATAAAAATAATTTTTCATTTCTGTATTTTATTCCACTGTAAAATACGAATTTAAGAGACACACATGGCCTATTGTACAACAGGCCATGTGCCAGGATCAAGAACATTATATGAGATGCACATGGCCTATTGTACACTTGTTTCCGTGCACATTTTTCCAGTCTATAATGATGCTATTTTTTTTATTTGATTTCCATTGCTTACCTCTCATTATTTTTCTAAGATAAAGTTTGCTGCCACATATTTTTTTTATTTGTATTGTACTAATTTAATGTGAACAAATTTTCTTTTCTCTGTTCAAGATAAATTTTGCTCCGTTCAATCTCTAGCTAGCTAGCCTCTTTGTACAAGTAGAGAAATCTTCATAATTTTAATGAAATATAACTCTACATAAATTTAAATTTATAAATAATTTTTATTCATGAAAAAAATAAGTTGACTTAACAGTGGGTAAAATTTTCTCAAACAAGTATTAGCGAGCTAGCCTCTTAATCTAATAATTGAATTAAGAAGATATATGCAGTATTGTAAATAATGGTTGTTTAGGTTGATTAGTTATTAGTGGCAATCAAATTATCACGGATTTTTTCAGCTACTTGACCAATCATTTATAATTATAACTGATTATTTTCAATTATTCTCGATTAATTTCTTGACAATACTTTATCCATTTGACAAACGTATACTGTTATTTACAACACTAGGTATATGCATATTTTATCAACGAAAACTACTTACAAAATTAAAAATTAATGCCCATCTCTATATGAGATGGGCAATTGTACTTCGCGAAGTAAAACCAACGTTTTACTTCACGCCATATCTTCATTTTCAAAGTTCAAAACGTCGATCCGGACCGTTGGATATGGTCTCCATATTGAAATGTGCTTGGAAACCAAATTTTATATTTTTTGGAATTTTTTTACTATTTATTAAGCCACTTTGAAAATCTGAAAATTCGGGTGGTGAACAGTAAAAAACTGTAAAAATTTCTGGACCATCAGATCGGCGACTTTCAAAGTGGCTTAATAAATAGTAAAAAAATTCCAAAAAATGAAAAATTTGGTTTCCAAGCACATTTCAATATGGAGACCATATCCAACGGTCCGGATCGACATTTTGAACTTTGAAAATGAAGGTATGGCGTGAAGTAAAACGTTGGCTTTACTTCGCGAAGTACAATAGCCCATCTCTATATATATATATATCAATATAAGTAAACTTTTTGAGATTAAACTATTAAGAAGTAACCCAAGTTAAAACAACCACGTTATATATAATACTAGTATCATGCCCGTGAAATTGCAACGGAGACATATATATTATAAAATTGAATAGAATATGAAGAGACCTTTTTTTATGACATTTAAAAAATATATTGAAATGAATATAAAAAACTGAAATGAAAAAAAAAATTTAAATAATAAATAACAATAAAGGAAACAATAACAAATGGAAAAAAAAAATTTGAATCAAATATAACATGAAAAAAATTGTTTAAGTATCATTGCGATTTAATATCAAATTTTCTTTACAAGCAAGACATGTCCTTAAATGATTTAGAGGAGAAATAATATGTAAAGAAATAAAATTCGCAAATATATAATTAAATAATTCAAATAAGGATTTTCTCTACATATATATATTATTTATAAAAATTATTTTAACAATGAAAATTTCTATACATGAAAATTCTAAATATTCTTTATTTTCTTTCCATATTGAAAAGATATGATTATTTTTATCAGCACAAGATATACTATTCATCTATTCACAAATAGATAATATATCAATACAACATAAATTGTTAATGACACAATATTATTAAAATTTTTAATTTGATAGATTAATTTACCATTCAGTTGCTGCCTTCTCAACATTTGATCATCTTTCCTTAATTATTTTGCAATATTAATTTCCTTAAGAGGCAATCCCATGCAGGAAACAAATATTTTGTATAATTAATGTCCTAGTAGATCAGTTAATTCTTTATAAAGAGGACATAAATATTCTAGTATGTATTTCAGATGAGAAGCAATTAGTAATTTTTTTTTACTTTTTCGTTATTTTAATGAAAATTTCAAGTTTATCAAGCTTTATATCTATATTAATGAAAAATTTAAAGTAATTAGCCATCAATGTTTTTTTTTAATTTAATGAAAAACTGTGATTTTAAAAAATTCAAAAAAATAGTAAAATATTTCTAAAAAATATAAAATTTGGTCTCCAAGCACATATTAATATGAAGATCATGTTGAGAAATTTGAATCAATTGTTTAAACTTTAAATATGGAGATATGAACGGAAAGTAAAACACCATCTTTATTTTCCAAAGCATGATAGCCTCTCTCTATCTATATATATATATCACGACAAACATGTTTTTTATTTACAAGTTCATTATATATGGCCATTAGGCCCATTACAAACATCAAAATAATGCATTAAGCATATATTAAAATAAATTCAAAAACAAGACAATTGACTTAGATAAAAGGAACAAATTAAGCCATCCGAAAAACATAAGTTTTTTCTTAATCAACTAACAAAATATTTTGTTTAAAATTTCTCTTCATTTAATTTCAAGAAAATTAAAGAAGAAAAAAAACAAAAGTAATCTTTAATTTCTACTATAGCTGATACTTTGAGTTTATAACTACTAAATTTATGGAAGAACATTCTAAAACGAAATACAAATAAGTTTAAAATTTTCTCTTATATGCTAAAAACAAATGCGAACAAGTTTGAATTTTCTTACTATATATATATTGAGTTGTTTCTCTCTCATTTCTTTTTTCCAAAAGATTCTGAAAATTTTGCTAATTAAAGAAGTAGAATAAATTGAAATAAGGACATTGATGAGGGTAAAAGTTGTCTATTAATTAGATTCTTTGAATTGTGCTGTGCTGACCACAATAATTTTAGTGTCAATATTATCACCCTTCACAAAGATACAGTAGCCCTAAACAAATTTTGAAAAGATATGATTGTTTATTTTTTATTGTCGAAACTATAAAGGAAGAGGAGAATGAAACGAAGGAAACAGAGAAATAAGGAAATAATTTAATTGCAGGAATCATATATAGTTATAAAACGAATTAAGGAAACAGATTGCTAGAGATTTATTCCATTTTAATTGAGACAAACTATGTAGCAGTCTATGTGGCGAGTATGTTTTTAACTAAATTTAGACTTCTACATATAAAATAAATGTATTTGAACAAAATAAGATAAATTATGCAATTGGAGGGCTGATATTCAATTAAAAAATTAATCTTTCAATCTCAGCCGTTGACGGATCAGGACAACTACGTGCATAATATAAGAATGGAGATATTATGGAGTTTCACAATTTCAATCATGAACTCGAAATGATCCACAAATGCAATAATACTCAAGGCAACAAAATGATATATAAATAAACATTCAATTCATGAACAAAGTTTTATGATTAACTTATCGTATTATTGACTTCTAGATTATTACAAACTAACAGACTATTAAAGCTGAGTGATATAGCTACTGGAGATCAAGTAGCTGACTGCCTCACCAAAGGACTTAGTTCAATAGATCTAATTAGGTTATATGACAAGATGGGCTTGATGGGTATCTTTTGCCCATCTTGTGGGGGAGTGTTGAGATTTATATGTTTATACATTTATAGAAACTATATGGACCTTTTTATAAAAAAAGGGATATAGAGGATTGTAAGGACTCGAATGTAAGATTGGCGCTTATATAAGCCCAAAGAGAACTAAGGAAGAAATACAATTCAATTTTCTGAAATTTTCACTTAAACAACTATTAATCTTTCAACACTAGGAAAGTTCTTTTGGATGCTATTTCCTCTGACAAAAAAAAGAGTAATTTGCAATTATATCGATGCCTCTGACCACTGCATGCCAACTTTGTACAAAACTTGATGTTAGTAGAAGATAGAACATAATAGAATATTATTGTAGAATGAGAAGTCTAAATCAATTTTGTATCTAAGTTGATAGAAGAAAACACTAAAATATTATTGTAATATCTATATTTTGTACAATCTGGAAGGTGCTAGAATTATGTTGATACTAATGAAGTTTGGCGAAGAAGCTAGAATTATGTGAATACTAATGAACATTGAAGAAATAGAAGAGATATGTGTGAGAAATTTTAAATTGTGGCAAATTTTAAATTGAACTTCTCCAATCATAGTAGTGTATAAATATAAACGATATGTGTGAGAAATATGTATATGAAAGAAAGAAAAAGACTTGTACTCTTGTAATATTTGCTTAATATGAATAGTTATTAAGTTTTAATTTTTCCTCTCTTTCTATTTTATTTGTTGAAAATCACCACTCTTGTTCACCATAGCTCCCAACACTTTGTAAGTCTTTATATAATATGAAATGTGTCACAGTCGGTATATGTTACTATCGCTATAGTTCACGTAGTCCTACTTAAATTTCAATTTGTGTATATCAACTATAACATGCAAGTATATCAGTTGAACATGATTTTTTTTATTTTTAAGAAAGTTGTTTATATCCTTAACTGGGGTTGTGTCGCAAATCTTTCCATATTTTGTTCTTTGTGCTAGTAATCTACTGAGTGATTCAATTTTCAATGTATATGATAAACAGATACCACCTTTACCTTTGCTGATGTTCGAGTACAAAATTATATAGCATCCTTTACTTTCTCAAAATTTGTGTTTCTTGCATGGTAGTTTATTATGAAATTTTTAATTTATTAATTACCAACAATATGAATATACGCAAACCATAAGTGGTTATTCAATACTTCACACAAACAGCATATCACATGAGACTCAGTGGGGAAATTATTGGATTTGCTATGGCGCAGCTGTGTAGCCAAGTGTGCAACCAGTTGCTGAGCAAGAACATTTTCGAATAAACAATCAGTGAAAAGGCTTCTTTGTCCAAAAAAAATCACAACAATATAAAGGCTACATCTTCTTGGATATTTCAAAATCAAATGATTGCAGTTTTGGTAAAGCTTTCTTAACTGTTTGATTTATGTGCTGATTTGAATTGGGCTCTTCTCACCAAAAGCCCAAATTACTGTAACCAATACAAATTAGAACAGAATTTGAGAGGCCACTGGATCTTTCTTTGGGCTAGGATTCTGTAAAATTGGTAAAGAAAATTAACATAGCAATTTCGGCTGCTTTAAGCAGCGCACTAAAAGGCAATTTTGAAGTGTAACTGTGTTAAGTGTACCTAGCCACAACATCAAAAACTACTGTATAGCTTACTCTAAAAAAAAAGTACTGTATAAATACTGGCACTAAATAGCAAACAATCATAAGGAAAAGTGGAAAACCCATGACTATAGAAATTAGAAAATGACATTTCATTATTTCGAATAGACAATTTTTTGTTGGATATATGACCAGTTAGGGATGACAAAGGAGCGGATACTAAGCTAATAGTGTTAAACTCATATCCATATTTCTTTATTTTTTTTTTTCTGATATGGATACGGTTCAGATCATGTTGGATATTTATGAAAATAATATAAAAATATATTAAAATATATTAAAGCTCGTGAAATTTATCTAATTATAATGGTGAATAATATAAATTTTTTATAATGTATATTTAAATATAGAATAATTATAATCGTCTTCACACCTCTAACTCCTCCATTTATCTCCGCACCTCCATTGAAAGGAAACTTGTACTGTGGTCCCCACTAATTATATGGTCTCCATTTTTCAGTTGTCACACTTGTCATGTGTTAACCTTCATAAGTATAAATACTAAAATATAAGAAATTAATACTTACAAAATAAAATAGTAATATTTGCATGCATAACTTGATATGACAACCTCTTTTCCAGCCTCAATCGTCCCCGCATCAACCTTAATCATCAAATGAAGTAGTGGGGACCCCACATTCCTGCATCAACCTTCTCCAATCGACCTTTCATTAACATTTATCTAACAAAAATAGTTTATCACATAGATATAAATATACCAGTACATAGATATAAATATTTGTAAAACTTGATATTAATACTTTTAGTTGTCAGTCAGTGTCATATGTAAAAAGTATTTGCAAGTACAGGTATAAATACTTACATGGCGAGTTATAAATACTTGTGTAACAACGAACCTGGAAGTATGTCATCATGGATCTCATTTAAAAGAGAATATTGTGTAAAAAACATTCGTAATTTTATATTCACAAATTTTTTTATAAATCATCATAAATGTGAACAAGATTGAATGAAGAAAAAAGAACTCACCTCTAAAATTGTGTATTGAGATTTGATTTGAGAGACAATTATTTATGTAAAAATTATTCATCTTATATGTATATATAATTCTATTCTTAGATATAAATACTTCTGTGCATGGAGATTAATACTTTAGAAGAAAAAAATTAGTGCAAGAGCTTTTGTGATTCCCAAAGCAGTTATGAAAGTTAAGTGCAGAGATAAATAAAGAGATAGAGGTGTGCGGATAATTATCAGGATCCTTAAATATATGGTATACATCTACTATTCAGATACGGATAATTGAAAGATAAAATCATATCGGTATTCTTATCCACACGAAAATATTTAGTTATCAAATATTCACATCTAAATTTTTCAAATATGAATCGAATACGGATCGAATATTAGTTGTCCTTACCGTTTTCGCCCCTAATGACCACAGATTCTGGATCGGTATCTTTCATTTATGATGGTTGAAGCAAAAAACGTGCAATTTAAAAAGAAAACATACGCATCAAGACATGAGATGACATCAAGACATACGTGAGATGAAACTGTAAGCATGGACCCACTAATGAAAACAGAGTCAACATTAGTCACCTCAAAAATAGTGAAAAAATCACTAGTCACTTTAATGCCATTTATTTTATGTGATTGATATAGACAAGATGCAATTTGAACAGACAAACAAAATTAGTAGCTTAGAGTTTATAATTCTTTCTAAATAGTGAATATATTCACATTGCACAAATTGCGTAAAGATTTTAACTTAACAATTTTGGTCTCATGCAGCGTACTAACTACATACATTGTTGTTTTGAGTATATAATATGTGCGCTGCATGATGCCAAATCTGATCTGTTAAAATCTTTACCCTCCAAATTCGTAAAATGATGCAACCAAATATCTTTTTATATCAAAAAGTACAATAGCTTATTTAAAAAAAAATTAATTAGAAAATGACAACAAAATTTATGTTTTTTTATGCCACAGAAAATCAGAGTGAATAAGAATAATCACTAAGAAGAGAGTAGAAGACAATTACTTGCTAACTAAATAGGATCACTAATATAAAAATAATTATGAGGCAATGGAAGACTTGTGCAGCTTGTGGGACCCATCAAATAATGACAACTAAAAGTAGCACAAACATGTGCTGATTTTAATTGGGGCTCCTCACCAAAAGCCCTAATTTAATAAAAATAAAACATAAAAATTTTGGAACTAGACTTTAGCGAGTTCAGATCAGTGAAGTAACTCAACGATTGGGTTTTAAATCGGGACGTCAAATTTGAATCTGAGATAATCTATCTGAAGTGGAGTACACACATATCGACAGATGAATTTGAATCGCAAAATAATCTTGAACAACAAATTTAAATCAGACAGTCTCAATTCAAAACTCAAAAATTGAATTACTTTAGAATCCGGATCCGACTTTACCAGCATTGTGTGCATGCAGCGCACTAAAAAGTAATTTTGAAGTGTAATTGTGTCAGTGTAGCTTGCCATTTACCATCACCTGGTGATAAAAACGACTTAAAAAACTACTGTGTTATTTATTGGCACTAAAAAGCACACATTGGAACATTTTATTTTCATTATTGCCAAACATCAATTTATTTTATTTACAAATATTATTTCAAATAATATTCCAATTACCCAATATAATCCCCATCTTTCATCCTCGACCGAGGACCATCGCGAGAACAGTAAAAATTAGTTCAAAATTTTTACAACCCATTTCTATTCCTATTTCTATGTGCATGCCGAACAGGCCCTTTTGTTGTGAAGTAGCTATTATCTACCATTTCAACCCCCAAAAAATAATGAAATTTAATCTTATCAACTAAATAATTATTTACTTAAATTCAGTACATGCAGAAAATATTTCAAAGTGCCAAATTAATTAATTATTAGTATAAAAAAATGAACATGGAGAGGGGACCAAAACATACTAAAAAAACAAAAAATAAGGAAAAGCCAATACAAATTAGAAAGTGACATTGCCTTATTTCCAATAGACAATTTTTTGTTGGATGACCACAGATTCTGGATTCGGTATCTTTCATTTTTTTTATGGTTGAAGCAAGAGCGTGCAATTTTTTTTAAAAAAATACGCATCAAGACATGAGATGAGACTAAGCATGGACCCACACCCACTAATGAACCATACCAACAAAAACAGACTCAACATTAGTCACCACAAAATAATGAAAAAAATCACTAGTCACTTTTATGTCATTTTTATTTTATGTGATTGAAATGGACAAGATGCAATTTGAACCGACAAAACAAAGTTATTAGCTTAGCTTTTATAAGTCTTTCTAAATAGTGAATATATTCACATTGCACAAATTGCTTAAAGATTTTAACTTGAGAATTTTGGTCTCATGCAACATACGAACTATATATATTGTTGGAGTTGGGTTATGGTGAGTTACAAAATAAAGCAACTATTTTACTTTACGCACATATTTTGCGATTTTAAAGTTTAAAATATCGATCCGAACCGCTCAACATGATATCGATATTGAAATGTGCTTGGAGACCAAATTTTATATTTTTTTTGAAAACTTTTTACTATTTATTAAGCCACTTTGAAAATCGCCGATCCAGCGATCCAGAAATTTTTACTGTTTTTACTGTTTACCTGGATTTTCAAATTTTCAAAGTGGCTTAATAAATAGTGAAAAAATTCCAAAAAAAATATAAAATTTAGTTTCCAAGCATATTTTAATATAGATTAAACATCTAACGGTTTAGATCGACTATTTGAACTTTGAAAATAAAGATATTGCGTGAAGTAAAAACGTATTTTACTTCGCAACTCACCATCGCCTTACTCATATTGTTATTTTGATTATATAATATGTGCGCTGCATGACGCCAAATTAATCTGATCTAGTTAAAATCTTTACCCACCAAATTCGTAAACAATAAAATGATCCAACCAAATTTCTTTTTATATCAAAAAGTACAATAGCTTATTTCAAGAATTTAAATTAGAGAAATGACAACAAAATTTAAGATTTTTCATGCCACAGAAAATCAGAGTGAATAAGAATATATAATCACTGAGAAGAGATAAGTAGAAGACAATTGCTTGCTAACTAAGTAGGACCACATCTTCCAAGGATCACTAATATAAAAATAATTATGAGGCAATGGTATAATGTTAACCATCTAAACAGTACATAGCAAGACTTGTGTAGCTTGTGGGACCCGGATTCAAATCAGCTGAAATTCATATGCATGAACAGTACTGTTAAAATTCTTCAAATTCTAAATCGGGTCGTTTAATTTTTTCTGTGCATGCATCTCAAAACAAATAATTTTTCTGTGCACGTATCTCGAAACAGTTCAACAGTTAGATCCAAAATTTTAGGAATTTCAGAATTACTGTTCATACATGTGAGAGCTGATTTGAATCTGCGGGACCCATCAAATAATTAATGACAACTAAAAGTAGCACAAGCATGTGCTGATTTGAATTGGGCTCTTCTCACCTATAAAGCCCAAATTTAATCACACAAAAAAACCCTAAAGCCCTAATTAATTACTGTAAACAATTCAAATTGGAACATAATTTGAGCTATTTTGATCTGGACTTTACAAGTAAAAACGACTTAAATAACTACTGTATATTTACTGGCACTAAAAGGCACAAAATAGAAAATTTTATTTTCATTATTACCAAACATCAATTATTTCCAATAGACAATTTTTTGTTGGATGACCACAGATTCTGGATTCGGTATCTTTCATTTGTGATGGTTGAAGCATGAATGTGCAATTTTTAAAAAATAAATAAAAAATACACATCAAGACATGAACTATACCAACAAAAACAGACTCAACATTAGTCACCTCAAAATAATGAAAATTTCACTAGTCACTTTTATAGTTTTATGCCATTTATTTTATGTAACTGAAATAGACAAGATGCAATTTGGTCAGACAAAACAAAATTAGTAGGTTAGATTTTATAATTCTTTCTAAATAGTGAATACATTCACATTGCACAAATTGCGTAAAGATTTTAACTTAACAATTTTGGTCTCATGCAACGTACGAACTATATACACACAGGGAGGGACAAAAAATATCGAATTGGGTTTAAATAGTTTATCGGATTTAAGCCCATTAACTAATTGGATAATCGATAAAAAAAATAATGTTTTGACTTGTATTTTTCAATATCTTGACTTATAATTTATAATCCTATAACTTATAATTAATATTACCAATCATAATTCAAAAAAATTATTTAGATTTTAACACTAAATTTAATCCGAATTACAAATCAAACATCTAGAGGGAGGCAAAAAAAATTTCAGGAAGGAGCAAAGTCGATCGGTATCAATAAATCACCACTAAAACTCGAAATCCAGGGAGACGGCTGCCCCCCTGTACTACAGTAGATCTGCCCTTGTATATACATTGTTGTTTTGATTATATAATATGTGGGCTGCATGACGCCAAATCTGATATGTTAAAATCTTTACCCACCAAATTCGTATACAATAATAAAATGACGCAACCAAATTTTTTTTTTTATATCAAAAAGTACAATAGCTTATTTAAAGGATTTAAATTAGAAAACGACAACAAAATTTAAGATTTTTTATGTCACAGAAAATCAGAGTGAATAAGAATAATCACTGAGAAGAGAGTAGAAGACAAATATTGCTTGCTAAGGAGGACCACATCTTCCTAGGATCACTAATATAAAAATAATTATGAGGATCTACTTACACTCTTTTATAGTCACATTGAATTATTACACTTTACATTTTTAAAAATTTTAAAGTTTAAATAGTCGATTCAAACCATTTAGCATGATGGATATATTAAAATGTGCTTACATATTAAATTGTATTATTTTTTATTATTTATTAAGTTTTTTATCAAATCATTGTTTTTAGATCATTAAATTTTTGTACACATCTTAATAAATAGTTAAAAATTAAAAAAATATAAAATTTGATCTGCAAACTCATCTTAATATATTCATAATATTGAATGGTTTAAATCTACTATTTAAACTTTAAAAATATAAGATGTAATTTAATGTGAACAAAAAAAAAATTGTATGTGGGTCCCTCCTCTCTAATCATAGCGCAAGGACTTGTGCAGTTTGTGGTACCCATCAACTAATTAATGACAACTAAAAGTAGCACAAGCATGTGCTGATTTGAATACAAATTTGAACAAAAATTGAGCAGCCACTGGATCTTTTTTCTGACCTTAGACTTTACCAGCATGTGCGCCACTCCAGACATGCAGCGCACTAAAAAGTAATTTTGAAGTGTAATTGTGTCAGTAGCTTGCTATTTACCATCACCTGGTGATAAAATTGAAACAACTTAAAAAACTACTGTATATTTACTGGCACTAAAAGGCACACATTAGAACATTTTATTTTCATTATTGCCAAACACGAATTTATTTTACAAACATTATTTCAAATAATATTTCAATTCGCCATCACCCAATATAACCACCATCTTTCACCCTCCACCCCGGCGCCATCGCGAGATGGTGCTGTCTAACACACACTGAACTATCACTCATTACTCACCCATTCACACACACTCACTCCCAAATAGCTACCTCCATGTACCCATCCTGTGTCGCGCACCCCCGAAACATCCCATTCGAATTAAACTTGCACGTCACCTCGCCATTATTGGACACGGCAATCAGCCCAGCCTGTCCTTGATCCAACCGCACCTTCACCACGAAATCAACCGCATCTTGTAAATTCAACCCCTTGTACTCCATCACCGCAGCCACGTCCCTTGCCAGAGTGCTCCTAATTATAGCCTCGCCTTCTCCAGTGCATGAGATTGCGCATAGGTCACATGCGTATGTTCCCGATCCGATGAGTGGGGAGTCACCAATTCGGCCTGATTTTTTGTTCATCAAGCCGCCTGTAGATGTGGCTGCTGCACAGTTGCCTGTAGAATCGACGACTACACAGCCAACCGTCTCAGGAGAGTAGATGCTGATCGGGAGACCGTTCATTTGCAGAGAGTTGTCGGCAACAATCGAGCCTGCACTCACGCTGCACGTGTCTGCTCCGGTTAGAGGGATTCTGTAGTCAAACTGCAACAACCAACTTCGTTAGTAATTGTTAATATTTAGTTAAATTGGGATATAATACATGATCAAGAAAAAAAAATTATATGGATTTTTTTTTATCTTGCCAAATTCTTAGTGCTAAAATAAATGGTTAAAATAAAAGAATGGAAAATTACCAAGATAGAATTTGCTTCCTTGGCCAACTTGAGCATGCCAATATTCTCTTCTGTTATGAAGTAGCTATTATCCACCATTTCAACCCCCTAAAAAAATGAAATTTAATATTATCAACTAATTAATTCTTTATTTAAATTTTGTGCCAAATTAATTAATTATTCGTATAAAAAACGAACATGGAAAGAGGACCACAAACATACTAAAAAAACAACAAAATAAGGAAAAGCCATGATAATATAGAAATTAGAAAATGACATTTCATTATTTCCAACAGACAAATTTTTGTTGGACAACCACAGATTCTGGATTCGGTATCTTTTGTTTATGATGGTTGATGCAAGAACGTGTAACTTAAATTTAAAAAAGGTATACAACAAGGCATGCATGAGACTAAGCATGGACCCACTAATGAAGTATACAAGCAAAAACAGTGGTCAAGATTAGTCACCTCAAAATAATAAAAAAAAATCACTAGTCTCCTTTATGTCTTTTATTTTATGGGAATGAAATTGACAAAAGATGCAATTTAGACAACCAAAAGAAACTTAGTCACGGAATCTAAATAGTGAATACATATAGATTGAACCTTTACTTTAAATTATATGAAGATTAAATATTAAAATTAGAAAAGGAGAAAGCAAGGGTGAATATACTAATTTGAACAACCAAATTGAGCTAAGATTTTAACAAAGCAATTTTGACTTAATTAAGCGCACAAATCATATGCAGTGTTGTTTTAATTTTATATTCTGTGTTATATGAAATCAAATCTGCTTAATTTGTTAAAATCTTTCCCTTCAAATTCTTCTACAATAAATGACTCAAACAATTTTCTTAATATCAGAAAGTGCTATACCTTTTTACAAGAATTTAAATTAGAAAATGAAAACACAATTTAAGGTTTAATATGCCACATAAAATCAGAGTGAATAAGAATAATATCTAAGAAAAGCAAAAGACAATTGCTAGCTAACTAAGTAGGACCAAGTCTTCCTAGGATCAGTAATATAAAAATAATTATGAAACAATGGGACCCATAAAAATATATAATAATTTGTACAGATTGTGGGGCTCTTCTAAGCATGGCAACTTAAAGTAGCACAAGCATGGGCTTTTGTTTAATATAATTAATATTATGTAAGTAAATGATTTGATATTTTTAGAATATATAACTTGGTAAGTTAAAAAATCATCTGTTCAAAATATACTTCAAAATAAATTAACTTTCCTTAAAGTTAAACAAATATATTGATATAATAATTGCCACCCCATGACAAGTGGGGCCAACCTCCCTCCAACACTGGTAAGTGGTGTGGAATTCAGACAAAAACTAGCAACTCAGAATCTGTGTGGCAGGAGGATCTTTGTCTCTTTATTTGCTCTACCTAATCATGGGGCCCATACCACAAGTGGCAAGGAATCTCTTCCTAAGATCCCCTCCTTGATTTTGTGGTCCTTTCTTACTTTTAATCATAATAACTATTTATTCAAAATTTCCAATTCTTTGTTTTAATTGATTAGTTATTATTCACCCAAAAAAAAAAAAAGTTACCACGTATGCACTGTGGTTCTACGTATTACCCATGATTTTCTAGGTATATGCAAAATTCTTAGGTCATGCACAAAATCACGATTCACACGTAGTAACATATGAATTTTACAGAAATCAATAGTAAATTTAGAATTTAGAAACTTGAGGTGGTAATTAAAAATATTCCACACTATGTGCTGTTACTACACATAGTAATTATCATATGAATTTTACATAAATCAATAGTGATATATATTAGAATTTAGAAATATTGAGGTGGTAACCAAAAATATTCCACGCTGAGTGCTGTTTCTAAATATGAACTGGTAATATAATCCAAGTAGCACATGCTTTACATTCTGGTGTTATCAGATAGAAATCCAACGGTCAAAAATGACTACAAACAAATCTAGTCACGCACCTTCTCCACACGAAAAGGAACCTCTTAAAAATAGAACTTATCATCTAATCAAAACACGGTTGCATGGCATGCATGCCTTAATTAGCTCGTGACATCAATAGAAAAAAATAAAATAAAATCATACCTGCTCTCTGGCGAACTCCTCAGCTCCGTCGAAAGCAAGGTAAGAGTGCGGTGAGCGATCCATGACTAGCCTTGCAAGTGATACCGGGTTTTTCACAGTTGTCAAACCCGATACCGCTCCACACCGTCTTCCACAACCATCCATTATACTTGCCTCCATCTCAACTGTACCTCTTGCGGTTAACGCGGAACCGCGACCCGAGTTGAACATCGGATCCGATTCGAGTTCACGCACGACCAACTCGACCACTTCTACAGCGGTTTTGTTGAGATTTAATGCGTCGACACCGATTTGAAGGCATCGGGAAAGGACCCGCTTTGCTTCCTCCTGACGTTGCTCGGGTAGGTTAGGATCTACACCGGCTCCGCCATGGAGTGCAATTGCCCATTTCCCCATGTTAATAGTAAAGTATGTATTTGATTATGCTAGTATATGTTAATGAATGCAAGAGTATATGAGAAGAGATGATATGAGAATGTGATGATGGAAGGGTGTGAGCAGGGGGTCTTTTATAGATGAACAGAGGGAGGAGGGTAAAGATATTTAAAGAACAATTTTTACTATATACAGCGCAAGGACAGGAGTTTTTGCTTCATATAGCGTTGCAGAAAGTAATACCTGCGCGGTCAATATGTTTATAAATGGAACATGGGAGGAAGGAAGCTACTCGCTTCTCAGGTCTCACAGTATCTGTTAACAGCTGGGGTAATATTTTTAACAGAGTAAAATTTACTTCATACAGCGCAAAAATCATATATAGTACTGTTTTGATTATATAATCTTTGTGCTGTATGAAGTGAAAACTACTCTGTTAATATTGTAACACGCGTGGCGTGACAGCGGACGCCAGAGAGGGGTTCAAATTAAATTAATTGGTCTTAAAAGTTGGGATTTGAGGTCCGCAGTTTAAAAAAAATGAGATTAATTAATTAGAAAAAAAGGCGGAGTACTAAGAAAAGCGGAATTAATCACCTAAGCTAACATAATATTTCTGTTTGGATCTAGACCGTCAAATCAGAATCTGCACGAACATTAATGGTCATTTCACCGGCCAAATTTCGATGTGACGGTCAAAATCTAAACAGAAATTTTCCGTTACCTCAGAGGTCATTGATTCAAAAAAGGCGACCCCCAGGAATTGGGAGAGACGCAACGCGGTCACACTCGTGGAATCCAAATCCAACCAACCAAGCAGAGCCAGATCAGAATTCAGATCCGTAGATACATTTCATGGTCCAATATAAGCAGCTAAGATACGAATTCGTATGCTCTGAGATATCTCAAACTTTGCGTGACTTTATGGAAAATCCCAACAGTTTAAATACGTTCTGCACGACTCTCAAAGCACACAAATACTGACCCCCTACATCACTCTCGAATAGCCACCAGACACGTCGGTCACGCAAAAGTTGAGATATCTCAGAGGATACGCACTTGCTAAGATACCCACTTGCCTGAACGCCTGAACCAGATGTACTATTCAATTGTAATATCTTGTGCTTCTTTTATTCAATTGGGACAAGTTATTACAAAGCATCATATATATATATATATATATATTTTTATACATTGTATGAGATATTTTTGTATATTATCAGAAAATAAAAAATTGTATTTTCAAAGCATCATATATTTTTGTACATTGTATGATCAGTTTGAAAAGTTTATTACAATAATTATTACAATGCATGTTAATTTCTTAAATAAATCTTAGATATTCTTTGAATATTATGATTTCAATGCATGAATGAAATTATGAAAATAGCAGCAAGAAGATAAATAAAATTTATTTTGCCTAATTTTTAATAGTACATAGATCAAAATCATACTTACCTCGTAAACATAATTGTATATTTTATATCTTTGTCTTTAAAGTTTAAATTGTCGATCTAAACCATTCAATATCATATTCATGCTAAAATATAGTTGGAGATGAAATTTTATAATTTTTGAAAATTTTTTACTATTTTTTGGGATGGGCTGAAAATTACTGTTTTTTTTAATGGTCCAAAAACAGTGATTCTGTACCTATCTTAAAAAATAGTAAGAAAATTTCAAAAATTATAAAATTATATTCCTAGACATATTTTAGCATACATATCATATTAAGCAGTTCGAATCAGCAATTTGGACTTTGAAAACAAATATATAAAATATGAGGTATAGAAAACATGAGACATTAGAACCCTCCTTATTTGAGGAGGGCTCAAGTGCCTTTATCATGTCTCAATTTTTTAAAATTTTAACACTCAAAATTTAAAATTTAAAAGTTAAAATAAAACCGTTAAATGTCATCTATGTTATTTTCTGTGCTCAAAAAAATTTATCAAATTATAATTTTGTTTTTATGTGAATCAATAAGTTCAAAAATCTACGTCTAAAAATTATCCACATTAGTACTTTTTTTAAAGCTCTTGAAGTGATAATTTTTTACATGTGCATAGATAAAATAATATATATCATATCAAATGGTTTTATTTTGACTTTTAAGTTTTAAATTTTGAATTATTAAAGTTTTAAAAATAGAAACATAATGAAGACACAAAAAATAAAAATATTTGAACCTTTCTCACATGAGAATATTTCTTCAACTTTGGTGAATGAGTGAGTCTATGGTACTCTATATTCGAGTTTTCAAATCCTAACGGTCGATCTGAACTGTTCATCTTGTTCTCCATATTAATATGTGTTTGGAGACCAAATTTTACATTTTTTGAAAAAAATTTACTATTTTTTTAGATATTTAGAAAATCACTTGATCTGAAAATTCTGGACCATCCAAAAACAATGATTTTCAATAAATTTAAAAAAATAGTAAAAGAATTTCAAAAAATGTAAAATTTGGTCTCCAAACACATATTAATATGGAGAATAAGATGAACAATTCAGATCGACCGTTAGAATTTGAGAACTCGAATATAAAATCGTAACACAGTAACAAATCGTAATATGCATAGTACTATAGACCCACTTTTGGTGAATTTTATTTTTTTACTGTAACAAGTACTATATTATTTTAAAAATATCAAGACCGGGACCATATAGCACGAGAAAACCCTAAATCAAAATGCATGCGCCTCCAGCCTCCAAGGTGCAAGGAGCAACTTATAACTATTATTCTGTAACAATCTTTCTGCATCAAACTATAAGGCGACCAAATAATATAACATAGGTGACCCGCAACACAAAATTATGTACATATAAAGATTTGGTGGTCCACAAGAGGGAATCTCGTGCATTACGTGACCCGAGGAAATCTTGCCCAGAGATTGCGGGAAAGATTCTCTTTGGACAATGACTGTATTACCCTTTATGTTGTCCTTTTTTAATTGCTGTTCTTTAGACAATCATTGTAATAAGAAGTTATGAACAAGGGTAATAATGTCAATTAAATTACTGACGAAGTGTATCTGCTGTAAATTCAGTGGAGTGCAGTTGGATTCCACCTTCACTTTTTTAACTTTTTTTACAAGGGTCCAAAAAGAAATTTTTTAGAATTCTCTTACCCAGTGGGAAGAAAATGGAGATATCCTGTCTAAATAATTTTTAGAATGTATCCAAGAGTGAGTCTATGGTACTATGCGTATCATGGATTGTTACTGTGCTACGGCTCTATATTCAAGTTTTCAAATTTTAACGGTCGATCCGAACCGTTCATCTTGTTCTCCATATTAATATGTATTTGGAGACCAAATTTTACATTTTTTGAAAAAAAATTACTATTTTTTTAGATATTTAGAAAATCACTTGATCTGAAAATTCTGGACCATCCAAAAACAGTGATTTTCAATAAATCTAAAACAATAGTAAAAAATTTCAAAAAATGTAAAATTTGGTCTCCAAACACATATTAATATGGAGAACAAGATGAACGGTTCAGATCGATCGTTAGGATTTAAAAACTCGAATATAGAGCTGTAGCACAGTAACAAATCGTAATATGCATAGTACCATAGACTCAATCATGTACCCAATATTCAATTGATTTTGTATTTGTGAAATATTTTTTAACTTATTACATATATAAAACTGAATATTTTACTATTATTATTTTATAAATATAAGGAATATAATTTTTTTTGGGGTTAAAAATGTCTAAAATGTTTCATGAAATTTTATTTCAACATAAATGTCCATATCTTATCCAATATAAATATGCATATCAATTTAATGTCGATGGAAGTACATCTTAAAATTTTTGAATCTTAATTCAAGTGCAAGTAGAAGATATTTTTAGAATATATAATAATTTTTTTGTAGAAGTGTGGAAATTATTATTTAGTTAGTCAAAACAAATGAACTCAAAATGCTAATTTGCTGATTTAAATTATTGATAGTTTATTTTACTTGGAAATCATTTTTTTTTAGAAATTGAGCTTCCTAATACTACTTTTTTACTTTGTTCTAATTTTAATTTACAATGATAGAATGATATATAAAGATATAATTAAGTTGTAACTAGTATATGCATTTGGCTCTCAAGTTTGTCAACAATAGAGAATTCCATATATAGATTTCTTGATAAACTACATTCTTGTACAACCACTGTTTTTCTTGTGGACTCACGTTCTATTACAACCGCTATATCTATGGAGACCTTAGCTTCGACAATCAATTTCAACATTTAGTTTATGTGAGACAACACAATAATCACGAGTTACATGTCAAATGCAAAAGCTAAACCCTTTATATCCAATATTTTGATTTTCATATCTTATGTCTCCTACAATAATATTGAATTAATTAATAAATTTATACAAATGGTCTAATATAATATCAAAAGCTAAATCCAAAAAGATATATATAATTCATTTTAAATATACTGAAACAACAATATTTCAAAAGTTAAAACAAAAAATTATCTTGGCGTAATATTATCATTTTGTGCAACTCTTCACTATTTTGCATTCCTACCCAATTACTTATAATATCAAATAAAATAATAAATTATCAGGTGTTGTGATGAGAATCATTTACGGGTAAACTCTTATTAGGGTAGACATTTGTACATCATGGTAATCATATTTATATATATATGTAGTCTAAACCTATTATTTATATTTGTTAATACACTTTTTTCAAAGAAAATTAACATAAAATAAAAATAAGAATATATGATTTAGAAATAACATAAAATGTGATATTAAAATACCAAATTATGTAAATTGATGCAGGTTAAATCCGACAAGATAATCCCATATAGATATTTTTTAAGCTAGAAAAATTTGAGATCTATTTGATCTAAAAAAAAAACAATGCCAGAGCAACTCACTAGAAAAAAGGGTGCCGACTTAGTTTACTCCAAAATCCTAAAATTAGCTTTTTATGTTTATTAATGTGAGTTAACACAAAATTATTGTAAATTATAAATTTATCATTTAAACCAATTTTTTTTATATATATATATATATAGTTAAATAATGCGCCATCAGCATGCATAAATTCATGTGAATAATGTTATTTAACATGTTCTTAGGATGTGAATATTCATGTAGATAGTGTGAAGAGGTCAAATTGGAGAGGGAAGAGACCAAAAATTATTTTGAAATAATGGAAAAAAAATTAAAATAGATGAAAATCTTACTAGTATATGTAATTATTTATACATTTTCAATTAGTTGAAGTTATCCAGTAATGAATTGTTAATATATTTGCAATTAGTTGAAGTTATTTACAATAATTAGTTTGAGAAGTAATAAGTTGATATTTATTGAATTAATTAAAGTTATAAAGTAAAACATTGGTCCAATAATAGTTTGCTGATCATTTAAATTATAGATAGTTTATTTTAATGGAAATCAATTTTTCTACAAATTGAGCTTCCTAATGCTAAATTTTTTTATAATGCAAGGATGATATATATATAGAGATGTAATTAAGTTGTAACTAATATATGCACTTGGCTCTCAAGTTCACCAACAAATAGAGAATATAACATATGGACTTCTTGATATATAGCTAAAGAGTTCAAATCAAATATGATGTGTGCTACATGCAATTAAAAAGGTAGACCATCTAGGCACTAATAGTGCGGTCAATAAAGCACATTTTATTAGTTCATTGAACCAATAAAATTAAAAATTACACAAATTAATAAAGTTCATGAATTTTGCTGGAATTGCACTTTTAACTGCCAAATGTTATTCAGACTTGTATTTTTTTTTTCACTGTCCATCCATGCATATTTGTTAATTAAAATTTTGATGTGGGCAAATATGCATGGATGGACAGTTATATTTGTTAAATTAAAATTTATGTTTCACTGTCCATCCATGCATGGAAGAATTTTGATGTGGACAAATATGCATGCATGGAAGAATTAACCTACTCAAATGAAACACAAATTTTATTCTTTATTTTATTTGACAATTATATATATATTTCTCAAAATTTCCACAATGCACCTTAATTGTAAATAAATAAAACAACAAATATTTTCAAAACAATAATTTCTTATTCTCTTTGTTATAAACTAATTTTCTCTCCTACCACATTATTTACTCTTTTAAAAACAAGTAACAGGACATGTCCAGTTTTGATAAAACTGGAGAAGTACATGAGAATCCAAGCCGACGACATAAAGCAACAAAATGTACCCAACAACACACTAGCTGTGTTATGATATTTGTGATACTCTGATACTGCTAAATTCAAAGAATCACTGACATAGCTGAGGTGGACAATACTGTGCACTTTGTTTAATTTCTATATATTATGCATGTAGGTATACATGTGTGATATTTTAATTTGTAGATATATTATAAAAACACCAAGTTGAGAGAACCACATGGTGGTGTCAGGAATACTTCACATCAAATTTTGTATAGAAGCACTATCATATTATATTAATTTTTGTTTTGTTTGTATTTGTTAACCTCAAGTTCTTTTCTTATGTAATAGTATACGTATATTTGTTGATTTGGATTACCTATAAAGTGACGGGAGCTTGATGGATATGAAATAATTAACAAGTTTATTTTTTACAATGAAATTATGAAGCTTAATTCAAAAAGTGCAACTCAAACTTTGAGTTTGAAACCAGACTGTTCGATCAGAATTCAACTTAATCCGGTTCTAATTAGAATTTACGGGGCTCTTTAATATTCGTATGTGGATTCTAATAGATGGTCCATATTCAAACTCAAAGTTGGCGTTATTTCTGAGTACCCTTTAATATTAGTGAAAGAGATGAACGGAGAATGAATTATTGTTACACAAAAAATGTATATTACAAAGTTTCAGTACAACAAGATATTTTTTTTATCTTTAAATACAGTTTCGGTTCAGATTGCAAGTATACAATCCTATTGCGTAGTATATTATCGGGTATCGATCCACAGAGAATATGGTTAAAAGCTAGGTTTTGTATTTTGTCAATTAATTTCAGAAAATACAAGAAAATAAAGTACAATAAAGTAAATGAAGGGTTTTATTCTAATTAATCCTAAGTTTGGGTTCAATACCCGAAAAAAGGAATTTAAAACAATAAAAACAAATAAAATAAATATTGATTTGCTTTCTAGTTTAGGAGATCTAGGGGTATACGGTCTACAATTCCTTGATTAATTTCATATATTCAGTATTTGTTTAAGTTCATATATGATTTGATGAGGTTTCTAACCTAATATGTCATTAAGGGTCACTTTTGTGAATTAATGACATGTCTAAATAATTCGGACTGCACAATTAGGTCCTTCACCCTAGCTACCTAGATCATAAACTCTTGTTAGTCTTTCCTCTCCTCAAATATTGGTACTTCACAATTAAGTCCATCATACCAATACCCGATTCGATTTGAGATGTCCTAATTAGGGTTTGGCTTCACGGTTAGGTCCTTCACCAAGTTTCTAACCTTAATTTCTATAGTTCCAGCTTAGATTACAAATTGGTTAGATCCTAATCCAAACCTAAGGTATTTGCATTCATAATTTAGTACCATCCTATTGATCCTAGTCAATTTTGGTTCTTTCGAATCCAAAACATGATAACTACAATTCAAGTACTAATTATGTAATTAACACAAATGATAAATCACATAAATTAACATCAAATCCCATAAAACAATCATAACAAAAACAATTAACCAAATAAGATACAATTAAACAAGTTCATGCATTGACCTAAACCCTAGAGAGATATATACTCCATCATGGAGAGATCCATTATAAAAATTGGCAAAAATAAGAAGAACATGAAATAAAGAAATGATTACACCCTTTATTGGATCAAAACCCTCAATTTTACCGACTTCTTACTCGAATCTCCTTCTTATCCCTCCTAGAAAAACTTTCCTTGGCTGCTGAATTTTACGCTAAGTATGTTTTTCCTTGAAAATGGACATGCACCAAGGGGTGAGAGAGAGAGATAAGAGTTGTGTTGTGTTCGAATGTGAATGAACCTCCACTTTTATAGCCAAGGGCTATGCCCAATGAAGAGGTTAGGAAGTGGAGTTAGTGGGTACTATATTTTGATTGTTTCCTAGGTTGCATTGTCCATATTTGGCTGTCAAAACACGTCCTTGGTGTACTAAAAATAGAAATCGTGTTGAAAACACGTATTTCTGGCTGTCCGAGGGTCTAGGCGGATGCTTCGACTCCAAGTTTTATTTTTTAGATTCTCAAGTTGTAGATCTTCTCGTTAGTTTTCCAAAAAGTGATCATAAGCCTAAAACGAAGTTACGAGTCAAAAGTTATGACCGTTTTAAGTTCAGGCTCCAGTTATGCGTTCTGTTACAGTGCTGTCAGACCACCTGCACTGGGCTCAGATTTTTCCTGTGCGTCCAGATTTCGTCCGCATCGATATCCGTGCATCCGCACGGATTTTGATGAATAGCTTATTATACATTTTTAAAATTGGCGCGCGTCCAGAAATCCATCTAAGTACTTAGTGCGGCCGTATCATAAACTGTGCATCCTCACTGAGTATTTTTTTTCGGTTTTCTTCATTTTTCTTCATTTTCTGCAAATTAAAACCAAACAAATGCAGTAACTTGATACTAGGTGTATTTTATTCACTTTATATTCAAAATACAAGATATTTGATATTATTTCATGATAAAAATTACATTGTGTATATAATTTAGGCTTATCAGTTATCACAATAAATAAATTAATTGAACGATATAGATCAATATATATATAAAATGTCCAGTCTAGATAAATTTAAAATGAGCTTTATTAGAAAGACAATTAACAAGGTATATTAATGAGTTTCTGAAAGGGTAAATTAAATATGATATTATGAATTTTAGAGAAAATAATATGTAATTATGAATGTTTTGAAGGGTATTCATGAAATTTCCTTTAATATAATTACTTCTAATCCTTTTTTTTTGTCCTCATAGTAAATGAAACATTACTCTTAAAGGAAAAAAATTCTAAATGCAAAATTAAGAGGCGGATAGAAAAAGATTCATAAACAATTAGAAAAGAGAAAGAAAGGATGAAAAACACCATATAGTGCTAATTAATTTTTTTTGTTAATACAATTAAGAGTTAAGTCACTCAACTGATTTAATACTTTTAATAAAAAAAATTTTTAAACTGCAATTAGCATCTTACACAGAGAAACTTATCTTTATTTCAAAAATATTAACATTAAAAAGATGTGGAGTTTGTCATCTTCACAAGTTAGTGCCATTACTTGCTCTATATATCAATAAAGTGCGTCTTTATTTAATTAATTATTTTGCTTCCCATTTTCAAAAAGAATACCGTAGTGTTAATTTACTCAGTTCCCAAATGTATGGATCAAAAAGGTTAGGCAGCTATTGTTGTTGTATCTCTAGTCACATTCAACTATAAAATTTTGCTTTATAAGGAACTAATGATCATGCTTTCTTCTATCTTCTCCATTCTGAACATTTAAACTACATAACAAAATTATATCAAACTTTAAAAAAAAAAATAGGCTTGGGTTAACAAAAATACTTAACTATGTGCCATTTGAATAATTTTATTCCTGTTGTAGATTATAATATATAATCATTACTATTAATGAAAGACCAAATTTAAATGCATGATAATTGCATGTTAAGATAAAATGGCATCGTTTGTACTAAATGGAGAGAGAAGAGGGCACTTTGCCTTAATATAGTTTGCTCTTTTTTTTTTTTTTGATTAAAAGTTTGCTCTTATGTGTCATGAACTATTAGTGATACCAGGAATCAAATGCGTCACATCAAAAACAGACAAAAACTTTATTATGCTTGTTCTTTTCCGAGTACATGATGGAATTCAAACACTTCGATTATAATATTATTTAAATTTGGACAGACCTATATTTTATTGTGATGAAATTAGGCATAATGATATGATTTTACAAATTTGAAAACTCAATAAATTATATAAGAATTCATACTCATACTCATACTCATGTAATGTACAGATTTTTTTATGATAATGTATTAAAATGGATATTAATGTGTTTAAAATATGTACACTTCTCACCACGGTCCGCCACTCTCTCCCTTACCTGCGACTAAGGAAGATTTCTGTTCATCACTTGCTCGTTGCTTCGCTACAACCATCAGGCCCCCTCTATCAACCTCCCACTTATTCTGTGGTGGATCATTGATTCAGCCTCCTACAAATATAAAGAGTCTAGAGACTCTAAATTCAGTTTTGTTATTCTATTAAACAAGTGTGTGAGAGAATTTGATATGAAACAAGTGTATGAGAGAATTTGAAACAAGTGTGTGAGAGAATTCATGACTTCATTTTTGTTATTCTATTAAACAAGTGTGTAATTAAGAGAATTTAAAAAAGCGTGTGTGGGAATTTGAAACTAAGTATCTGATTAGGCCTGATAGTTACTGTTTAATTCCCTGAACTCAACAATATTAATAAGATTGTGTTTAAATTATTGAATATATAATTGTTTGTTGTCTTTTGTTTTGTTTTAGGAGGGTCTGATCTGACCAACCAAATCAGATGCACTCTCCTATTTAAAATCTTAGAATACAAATGCCCTTTGAATTAATGAAAAGGCACCCAATAATTAATTAATGAAAACTCCCTTTTACTTGGGCCCACCTATGATTGCCACCCTGTACTCAACCATCCAAGTTCTAACAATTGTATTATTATTGGAAATTATAATTTTTTTCTTGAATTAATAATTATTGGAAATTGGGAGTGCATTTATTTTTTTCTTTTAATTTTATCTAATTTCTGTTCCACAAAGGTCGTTGTACAATTTTATCTTTTGCTAGTTAGTCTGATTAGATGGTTGAACTATGTCCCATTTATCAAACACCCCCAAATTCATTTTTATATTCTTCTTGTATAATAACTGAGAACTGGTAACAGTTGTTTAGTACCAGTATCTTGGGCCCAAGTTTGGAATTGTATGGACACGATCCAAGATGTATAATTTGAAATTGTATGAATCGTGTTCAGACAATAAGTCTCTCTTTGGAATTGTATGGACACGATCAAAGATGCATAATTTGGAATTGTATGGACACGATTCTGTCCATACGTAACAATAAATTTCCTTTTGGATCGTGTCCATAAATTTTGGCCGTACATAAATCTCCCTTTACTGGGGCCCAAGATGTATAATGGAATCGCGGATATATCTGAGACATTGTGTATGGAATTGTATGGACACGATCCAAGATGTATAATTGAGAACGGATACACAATTCCAAACGTATATATATGAGACAGTATCTACGAGGGATACTGTTATCATCGCGGGTATTACCGTTGCTAATAGAAAAAACACTTTATGTCGGTATACCCTCGCGGATTGTCACTTTTTATTCTAGCGGATACTGTCCCATCTGTTGTATTTAATGGAATTGGTGGAGTTTCACTCTTTTTTTACCATGTTTTGTAAAAATAAAAAGTTCCTTCTTGTATAATTGCGTAGCAGTACTACACATGAAGAATTTAACAATGAATTAGGTGGGTGTTTGAAAAAAGTTCCTTTTTTGAAATTTGTTTTTCTATTTTTTATGGATTTTTAAAAATCAGTTTCTCAGATTTATTTATTTATTTTTATTGTGAAAAACTGTCATTTTATCAAATCCTTAAAAAATGGTAAAAAATTTACAAAAGAAGTAAAATTTGGTATGTAAGCACATTTTAATATAAAGAATACGTGAACCACTTCAATGATTTGTTCCTTCTCCTGCATGAAACACGTTCTTTGAAAATTCAAACTGTTCGACTAGATTTAAAATTCATTCTATCATACACATCTCAAACTTCTTTCCTTAAAATTAAAATTGACAATATATCCACTAGGGATAAAGATGACAAGCACTGATGATGTCGTTAGATAATCATCGTTGTTGACAAAATAGGCAAACATATTTATCCTGAAACAAAATTATATATTGTGTGAATTAAGGTTAACTTGGTTGACAAGGCTTTGGAATTAATGCAGAGTTGAGAAACATGTCATTGAACGGACCGTATTTATTTGGTATATATATCAGCATATGCTTCAAATTAGAGCATGCATGATATAGAAACATCAATGGTCAAACTAGGGAGATAAGAGTGATAAATAGTAATAATTATGACTAGATTTGGAGATGAGAATGAGATGTGTTGCATGTAAAATATCCGTAATTAATTAATTAATTAGTAGGCGCTGATGGTGCAATTTGTATAATTTTGTTTCTATTGAAATGTCGTTCAAATATAATTTAACAAAAATTGCTAGATTCGAACAGAATATATTCCAAGTACCAAAGTTAAAGAAACATTGAATTAATTTGGTTTTGCGGTTCTCACATTTTTTTTTTCTAATTATATGAAATTATTAATGCATGTGCTCGTGCAAGTACTAAAGCCAAGTACAAATTTTCTGTTGACCTCTTTGTAAAGTTTGAGTTACTTTGACCTTGGATGCAACGGACTTGAAGATAACACCATGTTTGACTTGAAGATATATATATATATTTTATTCATTTGATTACTACAAATCTTCAAAATTATTAGAAATTAAAATCGATCCACTAAATAATCCCACAATCTGTGAAGATTGACTTGGCAATGCTTCATCTATCTTTAGATATATATTCAATAAAAAGGTGATAAGTTTGGAATTGCATGGACACGATCCAAGATGCATAATTATTCATATATATATATATATATATATATATATATAGAGAGAGAGAGAGAGAGAGAGAGAGAGAGGTTTTGGATTTGTATCAGTTTGAGTTACTTTGACCATGGATGCAACGGACTTGAAGATAACACCATGTTTGACTTGAAGATATATATATATTTTATTAATTTGATTACAACAAATCTCGAAAATTATTAAAAATTAAAATCGATCCACTAAATAATTCCACAATCTGTGAAGATTGACTTGGCAGTAGTGCTTCATCTATCTTTAGAGATATATTCTATAAAAAAGTGATAAGTTTGGAATTGTATGGACACGATCCAAGATGTATAATTATTCATATATATATAAATATATGAGATTGGATATGTGTATCAGTATGACAAGCTCATAGAATTACATGACATGAATAATTATGTATATATGTTATATAACTGATAAATGCATTCATTCATGAGATCTATGTTACCCGATATTTCTTATATGGTCCCGTATCCGTATCCGATACGTGTCGTACTGCAATATCAATATCCGTAGTACCGTATCACCAGATACATGTATCATATTAAAATTTGCTGTATCTAATATGATACTTGTACTCCTATACATGCAACATAGCATGAGATGGACTGAAGCTGGCCGCTGAGGTGCGTAGATTAACTTAACTAAGGGATAGCTTGCTTGAAATGCATGCCACGCAACCTCCACATGTTGTATATATCAGCTACGGAAGTACGGATACATCATAAAAGAAACCTGATCATGGTCAATCAAGGTAATGATTAGAACCGAAAATGTTGAATGAGTCTAAGCTAATCTAGTCAATCAGATATTTTAAGAAAGGAACATAGAAGGAAAAGGAGGAGGAATATTAAATTGGAAATGTTCGATTGGGCCTGATACATGACAGGTTTAGGGACCATAATGGGCTTGAATGGGCTATATATTTAGCCCAAACTCTAATTCAAACACTTTCTTAGAATTTCAATTGTACGTGATAAAGAAATTTCTTGACTGTAAGTTTTGTTGTGAATTAATACACATTTTTCATTGTACTGGCAAGTCATTTACTTATTTACCCTTCTTAATTTCAAACAAGCAAAATAACAATGCTATAAATTCATATAATGTGAAGATGTATGAAAAAGTTAAATGAAAGAGGGAAGATAATGCATGCTAATTATAAATCTATTCGCATAACTTATTTAGCAAGCATAATAATCACATTTTATACACATATATGCTATCTATATGTATAACAACATCCAATTCTACCTCTTCATCAACGCCTCCATAACAGTCGGTGTAGGGTGATTTAAACAGTCGGTCAAGAGGTTTTTTTTACTAGTGAATTGTACAAGTGCTCGTGCATGTACGAAAGCCAACTACAAATTCTCTGTTGACCTCTTTATAAAGTTTAAGTTACTAATTGACCATGGATGCATATGCATTGCTGGGCAACGGACATAAGATAACACCATGTAAATTTGACTTGAAGAAATATAAGATAATACCATGTTTGACTTTTACAACATAATTTTTCAAAGTGTAAATAGTCTATCCAAACTGTTCAATATGATATCTATATTAAGATGTGCTTGGAGATTAAATTTTATATTTTTTTGGAGGCATTTTACTATTTATTAAAATGAGTACAAAATTCAATAATCTGAAAACAACAGTCTTGTAAAATACTTAAAAAAATAATAAAACAATCCTAAAAAATGTAAAATTTGATTTCCCAACACATTTTTATATCAATATCATGTTGAACGGTTTGGATCAACCTTTTGGACTTCAAAAAATATTGTTGCAAGATGTTGTAAGTGGATCCCTCCTGATATATTATATGGGGAGGATTCCAATACCTCATCATATCTCATATTTTATATCTTTGTTTTCAAAATCCAAATTATCAATCTGAACCATTCAACATAATATTTATACTAAAATATGCATAGAGATGAAATTTTATATTTTTTGGAATTTTTTTACTATTTTTTAAGATAGGTACAAAATTACTATTTTTGAACCGTTCAAAAAACAATGATTTTCTACCCATCTTAAAAAAATAGTAAAAAAAAAAAATTCAAAAAATTATAAAATTATAAAATTTCATCCCTCACCATATTTTAGTGTATATATTATGTTGAACGGTTCGGATCGACAATTTGGACTTTGAAAACAAAGATATAAAATATGAGGTACAATGAGGTATGAAAGATATGAGGTATTGGAACCCTCCTCTACATATCTCCATTCTATTATTAAGCACGTTGGGTGTCTCCGCCAACGGATATGATTGAAAGATGAAACCTCGGATTTGATCTCAGCCCTCAAATTACATAATTTGTCTTTTTTTCATTAAATACATCTGATTTATGTATAGAAGTCTAAATTTTGTTATAAACATACTCACCACATGTGTTGCCATACAATACGTTACAATTAAAATTGAACAAATATGAAAGTTAGCGATATATTTATCAATTTCCTTATTTCTTTGTTTCCTTCTTCTTTGTTTCTATATGGATCACAATGAAAATCATTTTTTTTATTTCCTTATTTCTCTTTTTTTGCTTCTATACATATTGCTGTGGGCAATTTAGAATATATTTCCAATATAGAATATATCAATGTGTGCGTGTGTGTATATATTCTAAATTGGAAACAAAGAAAAAGAAGAATATAAATTGGAACGTGTGTATGATATTAGATTCGAATATTGAATTGTTGTATGATATTAGATTCGAATCGAGCTATTATTTGATATCATTGGTACTTAAAAATAAAGAATCATCACATCATCAAATTGTTATCAGAGTTCACGATTTATTAAAAATACGGAATATGTCCCCGTTGCAACGCATGGGTATCATACTAGTATATATATGTGTGTGCGTGTGTGTGTTAACTTTCTTAGAGACCAAATTTTATATTTTTTTGGAATTTTTTTACTATTTATTTATAATTTTTGAAAATCACTGTTTTTTAAAAAAAAAATTCAGAAAAGCCGTGATTTTCAAAAATTCTAAAAAAATATAAAATTTGGTTGCCAAGTACATTTTAATATGATGATCACGTTGGAAGGTTCAAACCAACTATTTGAATTTTGAAAATGAAAATATGAGCACGGAGGAAAGCACTTCCTTTAATTCCCAAAGCAAGTTAGTCCATCTCTCTCTCTCTCTCTCTCTCTCTCTCTATATATATATATATATAGAGAGAGAGAGTGACTAATATGCTTTTGGTAGCATATGGGCCGAAGTGCTACTAGTCCAAATTTGAAATTTTAAAATCCAAAAAGTCGATCTGAATCGTTAGATGTGATCTCTATATTGAAATGTGCTTGGAGACCAAATATTACATTTTTCTGAATTTTTTTACTATTTATTAAGCCACTTTGAAAATTGCTGATCCAAGGTGACTTAACAAAACAGTAAAATTAGAAAACACTGTTGAATCAGCGATTTTCAAAGTGGCTTAATAAATAGTAAAATAAATTCAGAAAAATGTAAAATTTGGTCTCCAAGCACATTTCAATATAGAGATCACATCTAACAGTTCAGATCGACTTTTTGGATTTTGAAATTTCAAATTTGGACTGGTAGCACTTCGGCCCATATGCTACCGAAAGCATATTAGTCACACACACTCTCTCTCTCTATATATATAGTAGAACTATGGTGTTCCTAAGTTCACCAAATTCCTTTGCGAACTCAACTCTAAACCTATCGGATTGGTTTCAAATGACGAATCCAAATCATTGAAATCCTTCTACTTGGGATGTTAGTCCCAAAGGCACTTAGAGGGAGGGTTGCGGGGGGGGGGGGGGGGGGGGGGGGGGGGGGGGGGCGAGGAAGTGAATAGGGCCTTTTAAAATTTTTAATCTAAGTTATAAAGTCCTAGTCTGTCATATAGTTGTTATTGTAACAATGAAACAGTATTTGCGAGGGTAAAAAAATGACTTTTCGCGATGGAGTATTGTCATTGTTGTGTTTTTTCGATTCGCGATGGTACTTTTCGTGAGGGAGTACCGTCATAAATGTGTTTTTTTCCCTCGCGAATACTGTCTACTTTGTTGTTGTTGGCGGAAACTAGAATAACTTTGTCCTAAACTAAAATATAAAATAAATAAAGTAAATAGCAGAGTTTAGAGACACTTGACACGAGAGTTGTTTACGTAGTTCAGCACTAATGCCTAAGTCTTCGGGGCCCGCGACCTTCGAGATGGTACGCCTTTCTTTAACCAATGAGAAATGAATACAAAGTGGAACTGGTGAGCCCTTACTAAAGGCTGAAAGGAAATAATCCGATTTGCGAGGATTCAAGGATTGCAAGGTGAGCGCAAGGCTCAAGGTAGTAATTGATTTGATCACGCAGGATCACTATAGGAGTTGTTGTATTGATTGAATAAGCTTGAGATTGATTGTGAGTATTAAAGTTTAAGTGCACAAGCAACAACAACTTTCTCTATATCTGAAAATATAAATTACTGAAGTTGGAGGTGGCTAGAGTGTCTATCCAAACTTTGGTATAGCTTTTATTTATAGAGATCTAAGAAAAAAGAAGTGGTGCTGACCGTTGCAACAGTACAGGGACCGTTACAACTGTAGGGTAATTTGAACAGGTTTGGAGTACAACGGTAGAGGACTGTTATAATTGTCCTCACAACGGAAGTCTTTGGAATATCGACTGTCAGGCACTGGTCCTGATCGATTTAAACTAGTGCAGACTCAGCTAGGGATTTATTTATTCTGTTGTAATGGTCCCTGGACCGTTGCAACGGTAGGCCTCACTTAGGTCAGTCTCAAGCTTATTTTACCAATTTTACATATTAATTGTACTTAATCATGAGTTAATTCTTCTGCTGTCCAATATCTTGTGCTCCATGACTACATCCTTGATGTTATATTGCAGTTTATTAATTCATTCTTGATGTGTATTTATTGAATCTTCAGTTATTATGAACCTGCGCAATGTCTCAAGAAGGAAAACTGTAAAATGCAATTTATGTATGTTTTGAAAATCTAGTCAAATGGACAAGTCGAGAGCTCCAAAAGCCAACATGAGAAACGTTTAAAATTTCGAATTAATTTTGTACAAAATCAAGTGGTCAAAGTTAAAAAGTTTATAAATTAATTTTAATGCATTCATTTTTTGGATGCCTTTTGACAACTTGATTCTATACAAAATTAATTTAAATTTTTAAAATTTTCGCAAGTAGACGCATCACTGATAAGGTAGAAGGATTTCAACGGGTTTGGATTCGTTGTTTGGAGCCAATCCGATAGGTTTTATAGTTGAGTTCTCAAAAGAGCTTGGTGTACTATATATATATAATTCATTTGATAACTACAAATCTAGCAAATTATTAAAAATAAAATTGATCAACTTAATAATCCCACAATAATCTACTAGGGATAAAGATGGCAAGCCCTCATGAAAATGTTAGATAATGCATGTCATTTTATAAATTTTCCTCGTTGACAAAATAGGCAAACATATTTATCCTGAAATGAAATCATATATTGTGTGAATTAAGGTTAGCTTGGTTGACAAGGCTTTGGAATGCAGAGTTGAGAAACATGTCATTGAACGGACCGTATTTATTTGGTTTATCAGCAATGCATGATATAGAAACATCAATGGTCAAACTAGGTAGATAAGAATGAAACATAAATAGTAATCATTATGACTAGATTTGGAGATGAGAATGAGATTTGTTAATGCGTGTAAAATATCCTTAATTAATTATAGGTGCTGATGGTGTAATTTGCAGATGTACTATTTGAACTTTATTGTGATTTGTTTCTTCTCCTGCATGAAACACTCTCTTTGAAAATTCAAATTGTTTGATCTGATATAAGATTCATTCTAACACACATCTCAAACTTCTTTACTTATTTTAAAATTTTAGATGACAAATATACCCTTCGCGTCAACTCTCAGATGCAGTTTTCTGATCCTCATCTCCTTTGGGCTACCATAGCTTCTGCCGAGTTAAACATCCCACATTACTCATATCCCGTCGTAGGTTGCTTCGCAACCTTCTCTTTCACATGCCTCGGCAAAATATGACTTTTGACTTGGATCCATTTTTAGTTGTGGGACTGTCTGATCAAATTTACTTAACCAAATCTCAACTTTCCAAGACCACACTTCCCAACGCTAAACAAATAGAGTTCTACCAATGTGCCCCAGAATCTGAGAAAGAGGGTAACAGGTAAACCATGGACCAGTTTATCTAGGTGGTATAAGTAAAGAGGAGATAGCGGAGCAGGCCTGGCTAGGAATTAGCGGCCGTTTCAGAATGCTACTGAGATGGCTTGTTTCAGTAATTTATGTTAACATTGACAGAGTGTCTTGGTTACAAAAGGCACAATTGAAAGGAGATATGATTTAGACTTCGTTACGAACCCAATTCGGATTGGGAGAAATCGCATTCCATTCTGACTTGGTCTAGTACGTAATATAAGAGAGGGAGGAAAAGGGCATCGGACTGGAAACACAGGCAGCAAAGAATTAAACATAGCTTCCTCTGAAACTTGGGTCCCGTTAGTTAAGACATGATGGCTACTGTTAAATAAAGTAATAAAAAAGACAATGACAATGGCCCCCACCGTCAGTATTTCCTTCTAAAGTGGAGGTGCTAAGACAACTCAATGATTACAGTTGATGTGTCAGTTCGATATTTATTTAGTTAGTGAAATTAGACAAATTGAATTGTAATCCTTTGCTATTAAGAAGGCAACTCATGTACATGAATTCATCATGAAATATAATATTCTTTGGTTGAGTTCATCTCTTCTCTTTTGACGTTTTGCCATTGTGCTCTGTCCAAATTATCTTCAATTACTCTTAATACTTGCAAATTGCAAGGATTCCTGCGAAATTGAGTACCATGGTATAACAGACTTGTTGATTTAGGAAACAAGTCTGGTTACACTCCACTGATAACCCGAAACAACCTACGACGGGAAATGAGTAACGTCGAATGTTCAACTCGGCATAAACTATGGCAGAACATAGGATAAAATAAGAGAACTGCATTTGGGAGTTGACACGAAGGGTATATTTGTCATCTAAAATTTTAAAATAATTAAATAAAACATTAAATGAGTATAAGGGGATATTGGATAGAATGTTAAGTTTTAGTGGGGATATTGGATATTATGGTGTTTTTATGGGAAAATTGGCTATTTTGAAATTTTGCATGGGCACACTAGAAATTTTTCCAAAATTAAAAATGTCAATCTACTAGGGATAAAGATGACAAGCACTGATGATGTTGTTAGATAATGTCATTTTATAAATTTTCCTCAGTGTTGACAAAATAGGCAAATCATATATTGTGTTAATTAAGGTTAACTTGGTTCAAATTAGAGCATGTATGATATATCAACACCAAAGGTCAAACTAGGGAGATAAGAATGAAACATAAATAGTAATAATTATGACTAGGTTTGGAGATGAGAATGAGATGTGTTGTATGTAAAATATCCGTAATTAATTAATTAGTAGGTGCTGATGGTGCAATTTGTATATTTTTATTTCTATTGAAATGTTGTTGAAATAAAATTTAACAAAAATTGCTAGATTCGAACAGAATATATTCCAAGTACTAAGTTAAAGAAACATTGAATTAATTTGGTTTTGCAGTTTTCACAAATTTTTTTTTTCTAATTATATGAAATTATTCATGTGCTCGTGCAAGTACTAAAGCCAAGTACAAATTTTCTGTTGACCTCTTTGTAAAGTTTGAGTTACTTTGACCATGGATGCATGGCTGGGCAACGGACATTAAGATAAATACATGCACCATGTTTGACTTGAAGATATATATATAGAGATAGATCGACTAATATGCTTTTGGTAGCATATGAGCCGAAGTGCTATCGGTCCAAATTTGAAATTTCAAAATTCAAAAAGTCGATTTGAACCGTTCATCTTGTTCTTCATATTAATATGTGCTTGGAGACTAGATTTTATATTTTTCTAAATTTTTTTACTATTTATTAAGCCACTTTGAAAATCACTGATCCAACGGTAGCACTATTTTGTTAAGCCATCGTTAGATCAGCAATTTTCAAAGTGACTTAATATATAGTAAAAAAATTCAGAAAAATATAAAACTTGGTCTCGAAGCACATATTAATATGGAGAACAAGATGAACTGTTCAGATCGACTTTTTGAATTTTGAAATTTCAAATTTGAACCGGTAGCATATTAGTCAATCTCGCTCTCTATATATATATTATTAATTTGATTGCTACAAATCTCGAATTTAAATTATTAAAAATTAAAATCGATCCACTAAATAATCCCACAATCTGTGAAGGTTGACTTGGCAGTGCTTCATCTATCTTTAGAGATATATATATTCAATAAAAAGGTGATAAGTTTGGAATTGTATGACACGATCCAAGATGTATAATTATTCAATATATATATGAGTAAGGCTACGCTATTTCGCGAATTAAACAGGTTATTTTAATTCGTGCTTGTATCTTTAGTTTTGAAGTCCAAATAGCAGATCTAAACCGTTAGATGTATTTTAATCTATATTAAAATGTACTTGGAGACTAAATTTTACATTTTTTGAAATTTTTTTTACTATTTATTAAGATAGTTTGAAAATCGCTGTTTTTTAATAATACAGAATTTTAATAAAAACAGCGATTTTCAAACCATCTTAATAAATTGTAAAAAAATTCCAAAATGTAAAATTTGGTCTCCAAGCACATTTTAATATAGATTAAAGTACATCTAACGGTTTGAATCGGCTATTTGGACTTCGAAACTAGAGATATGAGCGCAACTTAAAACAACTCGTTTAATTCGCAAAGTAGCGTGGCCTTACTCTCTCTCTCTTTTTATATATATATATATATATATATATATATGAGATTTTGGATATGTGTATCAGTATGACAAGCTCATAAAATTACATGACATAATTATGTATATATATGCTATATAACTGATAAATGCATTCATTCATGAGATCTATGGTACCTGATATTTCTTATATGGTCCCGTATCCATATCTGATACATGTCGTACTGCAATATCAATATCTGTATCGTATAGCCGGATACATGTATCATATTAAAATTTGCTGTATCGTCATATTCTGTATCGTATCTAATATGATACTTGTACTCCTATACATGCAACATAGCATGAAATGGATTGAAGCTGGCAGCTAAGGTGCGTAGATTAACTTAACTAAGGGATTACTTGCTTGCAATGCCACGCAACCTCCACATGTTGTATAAATCAGCTACGTATACATGCATCATGAAAAAAACCTTATCATGGTCTATCACGGTAAGGGTAATGATTAGAACCGAAAATATTGAATGAGTCTTAGCTAATCTAGTCAATGAGGTATTTTAAGAAAGGGATATAGAATGAAAAGAAGGAAGAATATTAAATTGGAAATGTTCAATTGGGCCTGATACATGACAGGTCTAGGGACCATAATGGGCTTGAATGGGCTATTTATTTAGCCCAAATTATAATTCAACAACTCTTTTAATTTATTTCGGCGGTTTTAAGTGAACTGTGCACCTATTTGGATTTCAATTGTCGGTGATAAAGAAATTATCTGTTACTTGGCTGTAAGTTTTGTTGTGAATTAATACACATTTTTCATTGTACTGGCAAGGCATTTACTTATTTATCCTTCTTAATTTCAAACAAGCAGAATAACACTGCTATAAATACCTATAATATGAAGATGTATGAAAAAGTTAAATTGGAAAGGGAAGATTAGATAATACATGCTAAATAAATCTATTTGCATAACTTATTTAGCATGCATAATAATCACATTCTAGACATGCTATCTATATGTATAACGACATCCAATTCTACCTCTTCACACTATTTATATGAAATTATGACTAATCACCTCTTAGTAATGCTTAATAAGATTTTAGCATAAGTTAATGGTTGTTGGTTACGCTTCATTCTCCTTATTATTATTTTTTTTAATATTGGCATAAATCTTGAGTGCATAATCTTCAATAATTATGATTAACACATTTATATTAACTCATAAAAAATCAATGTCTATAAATGATCCACATTAGTACATTTTTTTATAAGCTCTTAATGACAACCAAAACAAAGTTGAAATGTTATAATTTTTTACATGTGCATAGATAAAATGATGTAGAGTCCAATGGTCAAAAAATGAATGCACTTAATTTTGACCGCTTGACTTTATACTGAAATAATTCAAAAACTTAAAATTTTTGCATGTAAATTCATCATTAGTGAAGTACAATGATTTCAACGGCTTGAATTTGTCGTTTGAAACCGATATAATATATTTGGAGTTCAGCTCACCAAACACCTTGATAAATTTAAGAACATCCTAGTTTTACTCAACAACTAATATTATAAATTAAATTACAATTAAAAATAAGTTAATTAATAATTAAACGAAAAATGATGTATGGATCCTAGGCCTAGCTATATAGTCAGTGAGACATTTCAAATAGGGAAAATAGAAGAAAAACAAGGTAGAATACTAAATTAGAAATGTTTTGTTCTGACTCATTTTGTTCATGCATGACAGGCCTACGGATCCAAATGGGCTTCAATGGGCTTATTTAGCCCAAACTCAAAGGCTAGACAGTATACATAAAGGTTTCCATCAGAGCAGTCCAATGTATCGCTTATCCTCTACAACTTTAGAAAGGGGCAGTTTGAGCAATGTTCTATTTCAGGATTTTGTTCATGGACAGTTGGAGCACCATAGTAACCCCCTAAGAAAGAAATTCATATTACATGAGGTAACATAAATTTGAGTTTAGATTCGGGTCGTACGGTTTGCTTGGTCGACACTTCCACCTTAGACTGGATTGGTCCGTATTTTGATTTGACGGTCTGATCTAAACTCAAAGTTTCGGTTACCTCAGAGGATGCAAAGTCATGAGAAAGGTGAAATGCTAGTTATGTAGTTGCGGTTACCCGATTCGGTTACCTCAGGAGCTGATCCTGACATTTCCAGGCTGAATACACTGGGTCATCAATGAATTGACCAGTGGTTGCATTAATAGGTCTTTCAGGTGGTGGTACAATGGGCAGTATTTGTGATTTTCAAGTAAGAAAATTGGAGTGGTTTAATTTAGTAGCAATGGGGTAATTGAGAGGAATGATAGGTTCTGCAGCGGGGAGAGGTGGTACAGATGTGTTGGTCAGAGGTGGTGTTTGGGCGGCGGCCATGGTGTTGCTCTGATACCATAAAAGTGGTATTCAAATCAGATATAACATGAAGATGTAATTTTGGTGTTTGATATTGTATTTTTGTATTTTATCTCGGGATGAATTACATGCCATATATATACGCAGAATTATTACATTGGAAAGATTGAGCTGTCAAATAAAATTGTCAATGGTAAAAAGCGCTATCAAGGAAACAAAGGAATACTAGGAATGAAATCTGATAATTTCGTGACAGTGGGTAGAATTAATATAACAAATATTGTTCTCAAGTGCAAGCTCAAATGGATGTCTCCATTCTTTATCTTATTAGATGTCTTTCTTGACATCTTCTTTCCTTTTCCGACTAGATATGGATCTTATTATATCTTGTTTGATTTCCAAATCTCTTAGTTGTCGAGTGTATTCTCAACAAATATTCTAGTAGGTTTTGTATTGCAGCACAGTTTAAATCCTCATTTGAGGATGATTAAAAACAAAATAACTTACAAGCATGACATTTTCTGAAATCAAATAGAACAAAATATGAGGAAACAGTTATTTGGATAATAGGGACAAGTTCTTTACATCACATATATATTTACAAACTAGGTTGGTCTTTGACATTGCCTTGTCAGGTTTTTGGTAAACTTTTCTCCCTTCATTCTTAGTTACTATAAAATGAATTTTGTTAATTCCACATCTAATCTGGTCCAATAGAAACCAAAACAACAAGCATTGACTAATACCAAAGTTTCTCAGATGGCATAGATTTTGATTTGTCAAAATTTCAAGTTGTGGTCCTCATTTTTTTTCGAATGAAAATGCTGTATAGCCCAGTACTATATCAATACAAAAAAATCATTACAAGCTACTTAAAAATTTATTTCTACCCTTTTCCCCACAAATCCCTTACTAGATATGTAGTAGTATAAGGTCTCAGCTACGCAATACCTTTATTTTTTTTATTCTCTATATTGTAAACTTTGAATTTTATTTGACAGTAAATGAAATAGATTTGCTTAGAGGTTTATGGAAAGACAAAAGATAACACGTTTCATTTAATTACATCTAATAACCATAGTACTTGACGGAATTTGGTTGCCTGTTGAGCACATAACATATAGTAGTAATTACTATAGTAATATGGTATTCCATTTTTTACTCCTAGAAAGCGAACCCTTCGACTCCTTTATATTCATCCCTTTCAATAATTCACCTAAGAAGATTAATGACACTACTAGTCCACTGTAATATCTTGAAATCTGATATTTCTTGTTCAAGGATAATCATGTGCAGGGGTCACAAACAAGCACATTACATCATAATATTATATTAGCATAGTAGTAGTCTTATTAGGATTAATTTTATTTCCAGTTACATATCTTGGTACCCAATACGATTATACATTAGAAGGAAGCTGACATAATTATACAAACTGAAGCACAAAGAAAAATCATAAATTACAACATAATACAATACAATACAATACAATACAATACAATACTGCAGAAAGCATTCGGAACAACAGAATACAATACAATACAAGATACCAAAATGAACACATAATGAGAAATTACTGAGAAAATAAAATATATAACCGACATAAATAACACTTGAAGAAATTAATGGTAATTAATGACTGATGTAAATGCTCTGCTCCGCTTCCTTATCAATTTTGAAATAATTGCTTGTATGCTCAATCTCTGTCAGGTTGGGATCGTTCACTGAGCAAAGTCTCTATTTCTTCAGGATTGTACTCTTGGCCCCAAGGATGCTGCTTGAGCTTGCTGACTCGAAGAAGTTCTTCAGCTACATCTTTCATCATACGTCGGTCTTCCCTCTTCATACTTAGACATTCCTTAGCCAGTTCAGCAACTGCCTTGATTAATTGCATATCATCTTCATGCTTAATTTCATCATCTAGAAGCTCTTGCATTTTGTTCTCTTCCATAGAAGAGAGGAAGCGAGACGAAAGATTCCTTTTTTCTTCCGGTGCATTAAAATCAATAACGGGCTTGCTGGTTAGAATCTCCAGCAGAACTACACCAAAGCTGTACACATCGCTCTTGTCTGTCAGTTGGCCAGATTGCATGTATTCTGGATCTAGGTACCCATGTGTTCCTTGCACAAGCGTGACAAATTGTGCTTCATCTGTTGGAACAAGTATTGAGGCTCCAAAATCTGACAGCTTTGCCGTGTAATTTTGGTCCAAGAGAATATTTGCAGACTTCACATCTCCATGGATAATTGGAGGAGATGCTAAAGTGTGCAAGTAAGAAAGTGCTTCTGCTGATTCATGTGCAATCCTTAGACGGGTTTCGAGGGAAATGTGTGATCCTTGTTTTTTGTAATTGATATAATGATATAGGGTACCATTTGGGATGAACTCATATACTAGCATAGGAATCTTGACCTCTAGACAACAGCCTAGGATTTTAACAATGTTCTTGTGGTTAATTTGAGAGACAATTAGCATCTCTTTACCGAATTCTTTCTTCTTTCTCTCATCGACTATCTTACACTTTTTAATGGCAACTGTTTGATCTTTTAGAGTTCCTCTGTAGACAGTGCCATTGCCTCCATAGCCAAGAATATTTGCACTGGCAAAATTGTTTGTTGCTTGTTCTACCTGTTGCTTTGTGAAGATAGTAAAACCAAACCCTTGGTTTAATTTAATCTTCTCCAACAGAATCCATCCCCCATGTTGTTGAAAGTATATCTCCTTTACTTTTGAAAGTTTTCTTCTCTCCAGCAGCACATATATGGCAACTCCAAGAAATAATAAAGCAGCAATACCGGCAGCAGTTCCTACATTAGTTAGTTCAAACTTGCTTTAATCTTCTGTAGGAATATTTATAATTATTGCTCCTAGTTAATACTTGTATATGATAACTTCATTTCTGGTCAATGTCATACCTAGTGGTATATATGTTTTATCTTTCAGCTTTCAATTAAAGGGGACATGTTATGGAACTTCTGTTTTTAAACATTTGGATATGCTCCTAGACCTTGATGAATCTCCCTCTCCCTCGCTCTTTTTATCTTTTTTGAATTTTGCCTTGGCCGTGGGTTGCAGGAGCATGTGCAGATGCGCACAGATCCAACATCAAACCACCTTGATGTACTTGCTAATCAATCATTTTTTGGGAGAACAATTGAGCAACACTTAGTACTATGTGGTTTAGATTCAAATATTGCATTATTTCTATTTTTTAACAAAAAAAATTGTTGGTACGATCTCAGGTACTGTTGTCATTTTCTTACAAGTTTCTAAGGTAATATTATGTCTGTCAGATTTTTCATGTAAAACGAATTATTGAGTGGAATGTCACATTGTTGTTTCTCTCTCTCCTACATTGTTTTAGACGTCATTTGTGTTGCATTTATTCAATATTTTTAAGTAGGCATATGTCGACTGTCAATCGAAAGAAGTTAAAACTTTCACATACCTGGGTGTTAATTATAATATTAAATAGTGGAAGTTTAATGACTGCTGGTTTTTTCCTCGGCAGGCAGGGACTTTATCAAATGTTTGTAACACGATAGAGAATCAATACTAGACTTAAATTCCAATATTTTTTTGTTGATATGCGGTATAGTTTTGCATGCTTGTGATATAATTTTGTAAATAAAAAAGTTATATTTTAGGGTGTTGATCGACAAATTTTCCTCACGTTTGTGATATAATTTTGTTTTGAAAATTGAAATCAACAAAATATGAAATCAGCGTAAAGATGAAATCAACAAAATTTGACCGATATAACATTAAAGAATTAACGGAAGTACGAAATCAACGGAAATATGAAATTTAACATAACTAGTACGTACGTGCATGGAGTCTACAGAAGGTAGCCGAAGAAATGATAGCGGCTCAAATTAATTTTCATATTTGAAAGTTAGAATGTATTAAAATGTTATTCTAAATTAGTACCACTAGAATTTGTTTTAAAACCATGGATAAAGAAATGACTAATGTTGGGGGTAAGTGTATGAAGAGAGTTATCCCTAAGACACACTGTTAAGTTATCATATCCACCTTAATAAAATATAAAATAGATTCTAGTAGTGTATGGTACTTTTCCATCGACGGTGCTATAAACTAACATTATACTCGTTATTATTATATAATAATAAAAATATAATTTTCTAACAGTTTAAATTTTGACAATTAATGTTCTTTTATTATAAATCAAATATAAACATTATATTTTTCGTATGAAATATTCATCAGAGCAGACATGTCTAGTTATTCATACCAAACAAAATATTTACATCCGCAATATTTTTATAAATAACAAAACGGTAAATATCAAAACAAAATATTGTCGAATAATAGTTAATTAGATCTTTTTGTAATAATAGAAGTTTATGCTTGGCAAGTAAAATTTCGCAATTATCATTGAAAATTACTATATTTTAATTATAACAATAATTCAAAAAAATATAAAATACTATTACAGTGGCTCTTTAAAGGAGCTACAAATTGTAATACTAATTTCTAACAGCTCACTTATATAACAGCTAGGGTAGAAAGCGGTAGTTATCAATCTGAGTTATATAATCAATCTAGTCATAATAGCACGAATTACATAATATAGAAAATGTTTTGTCCCCCAAGCCTTCAACCCTGAGCGGTCCCCCAACTACTTCAACTTCTAACTATTTTGTTATACCAAAAAAGAAAGATTTATTTTACTCTTTTTTTTTTCTCCAATCATTCTCATTTAATTTCCTGACAATCTTTCATGACTTTTGCGAATCTAAAAGTATAACATATTTTATTTAATTTTCTCTTCCAAATGAGATTCATAACAAACTATTTTTGAGTTGTATTAGTGTCACTCTTTTTTTTTGGAGATATGCTACACATAAAAACTTGATATCCTCGACTCCTATTCTTACTCAAAAAAAAAAACTTGATATCCTAGATTTAAAGGCTTGCATGCATAATTTTAAAAGCTTCATATTCTATGTATAAAGATTGCACTTTGATAAGTTACATGTAAGATTTAAAAACTTGACACGATTACTTTAAAAAGTTGTAGACAAATGTTTAAAGCCTTGAGAAACAAAATTTAAAGTGCCTACGGACTTTTAAAAAAAAAAAATTGATTAGTTATATACTTATATGTAAGGTTTAAAGTTTTGACAAAAATGCTTAAAGGATAATAGACGTAGACTTAAAGACTTGACAAACAACATTAAAAATGCCTACGAATTTTTACTGTAAAAAAAAGAGTTGATAACTTACATGTCAAGTTTAAAAGTTTGACGAAAATATTTTAAAGAGTTCTAGATAGAGATATAAAGTCTTGAGAGAGAAAAATTTGAAGTGTCTACAGACTTTTTGTCAAAAAGTTTTGATAAGTTACATGTAAGGTTTAAAGACTTGACAAGAATACTTTAAAGGGTTGTAGACAGAGGTTTAAAGGATTGAGAAACAAAATTTAAAGTGCCTACGGGCTTTTACTGTCAAAAAATGAAACAATGACATGAATATAAATAAAAAATATTTCATCATGGATCTCATTTGGAAAAGAAAATCGAGTTGAAGATGTTTGTTGTTTTAGATTCACAAAATTTATCACTGGTCGTTGAGAAAAATAGATGAGAATGATTGCAGAAAGAAAGGTGGGTGAAAGAAATCAATCCATTTTTTATTTAGATTTGAAAGTTTCCTCACAAGTGGAAAATATGGAATCAGGATCGGTTATATACGCATATTAGTATCGGAATACAACCGATCCTGATGAAGGCGATACTGATACTACAATAATCAGGATCGGTTAAATAACCGATCCAAATAGAAACTATCAGGATCGGTTGTTTATAAAAAACCGATCCTGATACTATTTTTTTTTCAAAGTTGGTTCTGCAAAAAAAAAAAAAATAGTATCAGGATCGGTTGTTTATAAACAACCGATCCTGATACGATTTTTTTTTTTTTTTGCAGAACCATCTTTGAAAAAAAATAGTATTAGGATCGGTTGTTTCAAAAAACATAGATCATAATTTATCTAAGCACAGAGATATATATATCAATTTACCCAAAAACATATATCATATCCATTTATTCACACAATCGGGCTTGCTTCTATTTGTCATTTCATTGAAGAAAAATTGCAATATTATTCTTTTAGGATTTATGGTACCCAAAGAATTGAAACCAGATTGATTTGATAAAATAGATTACCATCCCATGTAATTTCAATCCAAAACTAAACTAGCCGAATTGATTTAAATGAAACCGAATTGATTTGAAACCGAATTGAATTGATTTGATAATTTGAAATTACTTAAACTAGCAAAACTAATATAGCAAATTTACCTAAACTGAGAGGTGAGCGGATTGAGAGGAGAGGGCCGAGCACCAAGCACCGAGCACCGAGCACCGAGCACCAAGCACCGAGCACTGAGCACCGAGCACCGAGCGAGTGAGTGGATTTATTGCGCCGAGCACACTTGCGTTGAGCACTGAGCACTCTTTTTATTGAGCCGATCGGACTGAGAGGAGACGGCAAGACGGAGGGAGAGGAGGAGACTTGCGGCTAGAGGAGACAAGGAGTTGAGAGAGTTGTAATTTTGAATAATGGAGAGACGCAAGGAGAGAAGGGATGAGCGCGGAAAAATAAAAATCTAAAATGGACTATCTGGATCGGTTGTTTGAAACAACCGATCCTAATACTATTTTTTTTCAAATATGGTTCTGCAAAAAAAAAAAAATAGTATCAGGAACAGTTGTTTATAAACAACCGATCCTGATACTATTTTTTTTTTTTTTGCAGAACCAACTTTGAAAAAAAAAATAAAATAGTATCAGGAACGGTTGTTTATAAACAACCGATCCTGATACTATTTTTTTTTTGCAGAACCATTTTTGAAAAAAAAATAATATCAGAATCGGTTCTATTCTAAGAACCGATCCTAATTATCAAGTATTAGGATCGGTTTTTAGCTTAGAACCGATCCAGATACTATCTGGATCGGTTCTTAGCTAGGAACTGATCCAATTAGTTCATGTGCTGTGTTTTCATTAGCTTTTAGTATCGGTTTTATTGATAAAACCGATCCAGATAGGTATTAGTATCGGTTGGTTCATACAGCCGATCCAAATAGGCCTTCCTGATTTCAGTTTTTCCACTAGTGCCTATTAGTACATTAAAGATTGTAGACAAGGTTTTAAAGGATTAGATAGAACGCTGAATAGAGAGTTCCAAAATGTTTCGAGGATTGGGGGGACAGTTAATTAGTTTGTCCCTGTATAATTATACCTACTAAAAAAATTGTCATGTAGTACATTATATTACACATTATAAGGATACAAAATAGTTCTTATTTGTACCCTTACTCATACACTTAACTTTACTATTAACGAAAAAGTATTATCCATATCCACTTTATTAAATATGATATAGATATATGATAGTACCCCAATATTTATCTTACTCAGTATTTTGTAGACAGTACCCTAATAAAAAAGTTCTTAAAAATAAATGGATGTACATTATGGATCGAGTTAACATCCTATGATTTGACAGCAATTTGTTGGGTCAACGGATTGCAGCAATTTGCATAAAGAGAAATGACTCGGTGAATTGGGAATTGCAGCGAATTGTCCCATTTGGATTCAACAAAACAATTAATTAATATGTCAATCACAATTAATAGGTCCCGACTCCCGATAAAGTTATTTGTTGAGCTTGTAGAATTGAGGTAGGGGTTAATTAGATTTGGGTGAGTAAACTTTTTAAGAAAATTGTATAGGCACGACTAAATTTGAGTTAGTGGGACGGTTTTAGTTTCAGCGAGTTGCATTTTGTATTTATCTTGAAAAACAATCCTTGATCTCTCTATTTCCCCAGATTTTTACTAATACCCTAAAAAATAAAAAAATAATGGACAAGCAATCCTTGCTCTCTCTATTTCCCGAGATTTTTATTAATACTCTAAAAATTGAAATTTTTTTTATCGAATCTTCTCTTGCATTTTTAATAATTTTAAAAATATCCTGACCACCCAAAAGTGGGGTTGTCAACTTTTTTCACCAAACTGCCCTGCGTTTGGGTGGTCACCTTTTTTTTTTTGACCAAACCGCCCACCGGCTGGGCGGTCAGTTACAGTAAATTTTTTTTTTTTTTGAGAGATCTTAATATTTTTATCAAAAAATGAGAAATGTTCAATTTTATAGCAAACATTCATTTTTAACAATTCTTTACTTTTTTTTTAGTAAAATAATATATATGTGTGTGTGTGTATACATAGATAAAAAGGATTGGAATCACATCTAGCATAATTACCAAAAATATTGTCTTTTATTCAAGACTCAATATTTATTATGCAAAGTGATTTGAAAACTTTAGTATTCATCTTATGCTAAAAAAGAGATGAAAATGAGTTATTATGTTAAAAAAGAAACTAACTTTATCACAGATAGATTGGTTTCATATCCAACTGTCTTTATTCATTATAATTTTGTTAAAATTTCGGTCTGTCTCCAAAAAAATTACTGAAGAAAAGATGAATTGTAAAATAAGAAAAAGATTAGTTTTAAATCACTAAGATCCCAAATCATTTGAGATATAGTGAAGCGTATACAAAATCTTATTACTTCTTTTTTTATAGACATGATATATGGATAATATTGGTCTTCTATAACATCCGATTTTAAATTAAAATTTTCTTTTTAAAGATTTCCAAAATTGTTAAGATTATAAATTATAGAATTGTTCAAAGTGAATGTTTGCTATCAAATTGAATATTTTTTATTTCTCATTTTTATTTATAGAAATTATTCAGGTCTCTAAAAAAAAAATACTGACTGCCCCGCCGCTAGCCAGTTTGATAGAAAAAAGAAGAAGAAGAAGGTGACTGCCCAAATGCAGGGCAGTTTGGTGAAAAAAAGTTGATCATCCCACGTTTGGGCGGTCATAGCAGATTTGATAATTTTTTTCATTTTGGAGGGTGTTAATAAAAATCTCGGCTTTATTTCTATATTTGTAACAACATTCAAAAATTCATGGAAGTTATGTATCTTGAAAAGGTAATAACAAACCTGTAACTAGTGCCACGTTGAGATCGCATTCTCCCGGACCAGATTTTTTATGATTACTACACCAACCGATAGGACAAGAGCAGCGATATCCTCCTTCAAAATTGTGACATATTCCTGGCTTGGAGCATGCATTTTGGTTGACACATTCGTTGATGTCTGCAAGAGATAATATATGCCACATTATCTTAGATGCCTACATATTACTGTACCATATTTATGAATAATCTTTATCTTTTTTTAATATGATAGGCAATCGTTGAGGGTGCCACCTCAGGGATTATAAAAAAGTAAAAATAAAAATAAAAGATAAAGAAAGCACAAGCACGAGAGTGAGATTGTGCGTGCATCTGTATGAGAGAGAGAGAGAGAGAGAGAGAGAGAGAGAGAGAGAGTGACCTTGGCAGCCTCCATCAAGGTAAGGATTGCCTTCATAACCATTGGAGCAGTTGCAGAGATAACCACGACCACTGATAGTCAAACAAATACTGTGATCGCTTCTGCATGCATAGGTGGATTTGTTTTTCAGTGCAGCGTCGCATGTCGTGTTTCTTATGGCCCAGTCGAACACCATAGGCCAAGTTTTATAATGATAATAGCCATTAGAGGTAACATTACCCAGCACTTTTGTGGTGACGTAAGTGCTGCGGAACTTGAACTCCGCCTCCTCCACCACCATAGCATAGCTGCAAGGATTGAAATGATACACATCCGAGTTGTTGTATCTAACATCAAACCCGATATAAAAACTCTTTGTTTCTTTGGGAATAGCTGTCTGGCAACAACCAATTCCAGAGCAGGATCCATATTTATTGAGGGTATCTAGGCTATCACACGAAGTAAGGCACCCTACTGAGTAATTAGTAAATAGTAATATCGTCAACACGGAGATAGGCAAGCGTATTACACCCAATGACTGTAAATTTGTTCTTCTCGGTGTTGATCCGGAATGATGTGTTACCATTGTTTACTAGGTACGTCCAGCCCCGCTCTTCCTTATTCGTTCTGTTATAGCACTGGTAAGATGCTGTGGGGAAGCTTACACGTGCCTGGCCCAAGGACAGGCTTATATTCAGAATGCCAAAATCCAGCACACTTATATCCGAAAGAACAGGAATTATAGTATTGTTAAAAATATGAGATGGTCGGCAAGTGACATTGAATTCTTGAGACAGGGAGCAATTTCGGCCAATGCCGAATGGGTAAGAGATGGGAATTCCACCGCAGCTCTCTGGGCAACCGGGCAGAGCAATGGTGCTCTTCGCAGATTCAGCAGTTTTGAAGTGGAGGAGGAGAAGAAATTCGGTTAGTATCATTGCCACCGCCATAATAAACGATCGAGAAAACTACTAATATTTTATCTAGTTTATATTAATGGATCGATGTCACATTACAGCATTTCGACGCTATTTATAAAGAATATATTTGCACGTTGATAATTCAATAAATTAATGAGTCAATTATTTAGTGGACCACGCTTTCCGAAATGACCTCTTCAAAATGACGCGCTTAATAATGGACTGACCAAGATTATCAAAATGACGAGTAAATATTGCTTTGTATTCGTTTTAATTATTCCAAACTACTTTTAATGTTACTAGATTGTAATAATAATCGCAGCACACTTTTCATCAATGTGATGGGTTTTTTAGGCCCAATCAGCCCCGTCCAACTTCCCTCACTCTTCTCTTTATATCACTTGTGACCTAAGCTAATTAGTGGTGGCTGCTCTTTCTTGTGCAAGACAGAATTGAGAAAGAGAGAAAGAAAGAAAGAGAGATTGTGAGATATAGTGATTGCTTGTGCTAACAATTGGAACACTCTTGTATATATCCAAGAGCAGATCTTATTGTATTGGAAAGGTGGCTAAGTCATCTATGATTTTAAAATTTTAGTTATATTTATTGAAATTTAATTTAATTTAATTTTTTTAGAACTTTTTATATAGTCCAGCCTCTCTCAATAATAACCAAATGTTTACTTGTAATTAGAGCTTTATCTTATAAATGAGAGACATTGAATTCAAATTCCACTTGCTACATTTATGCATTTTAATTTTTAGCCTCCTCTATTAAAATTTTCTAGTTTTGCTCCTACTTGTATCCCTTGTAATTTCTTGTTTAATAATGAAGTTTGTTGATCATGTTCCTCCCAGTGGAGTAGGCTTGACCAAATAATCTTATCTTTGTGTTTGTTTTATCTTATATGCTTATTGGACTCGATCTATCTTGCAGTAACATCTTTCCTCTATTGTTGGTGTTTGGTTGTATTCAAAGTTACATTTGTCTCTAATTTCTCAGTTATACTTGGTATACGGTTTATTAAGTTTATTGCGTGTTTCTTGTAGTTAGTACGGGGTGTACAGGTATTCTGCATTTCTAGATTTAACCCCAACACAATATTCACAAATTTTTTTAATATTTAAGAAAAATAAAAGTTTGTTTCACCAATTTGAGATAGATATACACCATTGACCTCAGGTCAGGTAACTTTATACTAATTACCATACTATCAATAAAGAGGTAAAAAAAAAAAAATTGAATCATCTGCTGTATCTGTCCAAATGAAATGAATCTCATTACCCACAAATAATGTCAACTTAATTTAATGCCTTAGGTTATCCTGGAAATTTCGTTTGCGCGCATCTCTTGACTATCTCAACACTGCAAGACAAAATTCTGGACTCGTATACTAGTCTAAGCTGACTCATTTGTGGGCCCTACTGGAAATCATAGAGTTCCTAATTAAAATGAAAAACATATGATGCCAAAAAAAATGTACTTGTCATAACTAAGCTTGGAACACTAGTACAGAAAAAGTGACCATACACAGTATATCATACACGGTCAAGAAAAAATTGCACATTAACAGTGTAATAAGAGGTGCTTGCGTGAAAAAAAGCTCATACATACCACACTGTCCATTAGTAAAAAACCGTGTATGGAAGTCACCAACTTTTATTCACAATTTTATAATATTGAACAATGCATGATAGTACATAATGGTACACGGTTTGTCACCAACATTCGTAACATGCACTGTTTAGTATTCAATTTGTATGGTTATCACTAACCTTCGAACACAAATTTATTGTTTCAAACTGTGTAATCTTTGTTCTCGCTTTTTCAACCAAGTCTGCTCAAAATTAATTTGTTGTACCAATTACCCCCTTGCTGTGCTCACCCTCTCCTCCTCCTGCCTTGTCTCTTCATTTTCACTCTACTTTTCATTTTGTTTTCAACCATCATATTTGTGAATGTTTAATCACTAAAGGTGTGAATAACAAGAGTCGTTGTGATCAAACATGCGTTTCAAGAGAACTTGTAGGTTTGGAGTTTTATTGTCATTAATAAGTGTAATGTGAGTTATATGATTAATAAATCTAGGTAGAATAAATAGAGTCAATCTAATATACACTTAAGTGTACCGATTGAACCATACACTTAATCCTAGAACCCTACGATTAGCTTTGAGATTCGCGCTGCACGACTTTTGAAGAATCTACACGGCTTTTAAAAAAATCGTACGGTCCTAGGGTTAAGTGTACGGTACACTTAAGTGTATATTAGTTTTACTCGAATAAATATGTTTAGTATTATGATGTTTTTAATTGAGTTTTGTGGGTCTTCAGAAAGTTGTTGTGTTTCGATAATAGAAAAGGTAGTTAAGAATATTGTGATTTAGATTATCTTACAATTTAAACGGAATCAAAACAACATCTCGAATAAAGATGAACTCCATTAGTGTTACTTTTAGGGCATCTTCATCCAAATAAATTATGGCCTTTATAGAAAGTAGAACTTTGACGCGCATTAATTAGTTGTTGTTGGTTCTAATTATTGAAGGAAAGAAATATTTTTTATGAAAAAGAGAAAAGTAATACATGTTAAAACTTGCTAGCTAGATTTACTTGCAATTAAAATATTCTTAATTTGCGAAATCCTAGGCATGATCAATAATTTTTTTTCCCAAGAATCAATTCTTAAGGAAAAATTAATAATATTTTTGGACAAAAATGGTTACAAACAATTTATAATTAGAGAAATGTTTTGGTCTCCCGAGCCATCATACCTGAGTGTCTCTCAAGTAGTTTAACAGAAAAAAACTTTCAATATTGTTTAACTTCTATTTCCACCGCTAATATCCAAAATTTAAGGCTTTCTTTAGAACATTTTAAAATGTTATTCGCAAGCACTTAAATCTCTATCTGAAAATATTTTTAGATAGTTTTAACTCTCAACTACTTTTGTCTTCAAGTCAAAAAAGAAAAAAATATTTTCACCCACTCTTTTTTTTTTCTCTGATCATTCTATTTTATTTTTCTGACGATCCGTGATGAATTTTATGAATCTAAAAATACGAACGTTTTATATTTGATTTTATCTTTCAAATAAGATTCATAAAGAAATACTTTTTAGTAATTTTGAAGTCATTTATTTTTTTTAAGTAAAACCCATGTGCACTTTAAATTTTCAAGTTTTTAAATCTCAGTTTACAACTATTAAAATTTTTAAGGTTTTGTACATGAGCTTTATATGCTTTGTACATGAGCTTTATAAATGCAGTGTTATTGTCACTACGCCATTTTCTATGCCGGGCACCAAAAAAAATGGTTGCAATAAAATAATTTTACAACAAAGAAAATTGGTTGCCGGTGGTTGTAATATCTCTTGTTGCAATATATTCACAACCAATTGTTTGGTTGCAATAATTTTTTTTTATTGCAACTATAATTTGATTGCAAGAACGGTGTAGCAATAAGGTATTGTAACAAAATAAATGGTTGCTATTGTGCATGTAACACAACCAAACGATTGATAATTATATAACACTAATGTAGTAGTGGTTAATTACATGAAGTTCTTAATTTAAAATAGATATTGTTTTAGAATTATCAGAAAAATACTTCTTTGATAATATTAAAATTTTAACTTTTAACTAATTGGAACACACTTATTAATTTTCCAATTTAATTATACTTTAACAAGCTAACTTTTGTTGTTTATCTATTATAGAAGAAGAGTGAAACAAATTCAGCAAATCGAGGAAAACATAAGTTCAATCATGGTTGTGGGAGCAAGTCCTTCTCACAAATAAGTTATGAAAATGTATGTATTAATTTTATTTTTCTTTGGTTTTTACTCATTAATTAAATTTGAACATTAAAAAAATATCTTAATAATCACAGTGTGACAAGGAAACAAATGAGGAGCCCAGTGACTTAGATATATGGTTACTGACCCATAGCAGAAATGGGAATTGGTTGGATTCTGCATCTAAAGAATTATATGTAAGTACAAAAATTATAAATTCCATCTATTTTTTCAGTTAAAACTTGATTATTAAAATTTCCAAAATCTTATGCAATGCACTTTTAGTAAACATGAACGTCTGCTACTTACGAAAATGCATGCGAGAAGATTGGAGCGAGAGAGGATGCAACAGGAGAGCCGTTTTCCACTGTTGAGGGAAATGAAATTTTTCAGGATGTTGCCGGTAATGAGTTGGGTTATTTTCTTGGTCATGGCTACATGGAAAAATCGTCCAATTCAGACGGAGATGCGAGTCAACAGCTCCAGGAACAAAAGAAAATTAATGAAAAACTTGTTGTTAGAGTGGAGGAGCTACAAGAAAGAGAAAGAGAACTCAAAGCATTGGTGATGGAAGAATGTGCCACAAGAGAAAGACAAATGGAATTAATGCAAGAAAAAATTCGTGAAAGGGTGCGTGAGCAGCTCAGAGCTGCATTTCGAGAAAGAATATAATGTGAAAGATTAGTTAAATGTGTGTCGAGGTATCACAATAACATAATTTTTGTTTTTTTTTCCTCAAGAAAATAATTAATAAAAATAAATTCTATGAATTGCAGCAATTTGTTATGCACTCTCGTGGCTAATTTTAATATTTTAATATTGTTGCAGCAGTAGGACAAGGACAACAAATCAAGTATTTTCAAGGCGCATGAGGAGTTAGTTAAGTATTCAATTCAAGTTGTCATCTGGTTTAGTAAGTTTTGAATACTTTGAATGATGTCGCCACTTTAATTTATAATTATTTAAAAATATAGTTCAAATGTTTCGACTTCTAATTTTTCCATTGTATCTCTATTTTTAGTTTTTAAAAAATTCAAAATTAAACAGTTAGATATGATCTATAATATGTTCTCTAATGAATTGTACTTATCATTTATAATGAATTTTAATATTAACAACACTAATGTCCTTTGTCAAACAAAAATATTTTGCTGACATTTCTTAATTATATTTATTACATTCAATTATATTTAATTTATGCCTTCATTTTGAAATAATTTTATTTTCAAAAAATATTTAACAATGAACATCAAATAATAAATTTCTAGGACCTAACTACTTGTATTCACCATTAATAATAGACATATATAGCATCCACAGAAATATGAATTTTTTTTTCCATCAGTTAGAAGAAAGAAAACTTGTTTAATAGACCTCCTTTTTACCATAACTTGTGAATTTTGTATTGCAACAAACTTGTCCATTGCAATATTCAATAATTTTGTTGTAAAATCTTATTTTCGGGCAACCATCAAATTTAGATGCAAAAAAAAAAAAATTAGTTGCAATATTTAATATTTCTTGCAACAGATTAATTTTGTTGTAAAATCATATATTTAGTGCAACCAATTCTCTTCCAGTTGCAATAATTTGTTTCAAGATGTCTATTTTGGAGTAGTGTGTTGAGATTTATACGGTTTGAAGTGTTATTGTTGAGATTTATATTTTTGTGCATGAGGTTTATACGCTTTATTCCATATTTTTAAAAGGTTATTAATGAGGTTACGATGCTCCTTCAACTGATAGGTCTCACCATTCCAACGACATGCTATAATATTGTCTGGAATGCTTCAACAGGCCATGATACGTCCGGGATGCTTCAACATAACAGGATGACATAGTAAAAAAAAACACGAAATGTCGCCGACGCTTTAGGATAACACGTCATTGTATTTTGGTCATAACTTCTTCAATAGGAGCTCTAAATAATGTCATTTAAAGTTCTGTTGAAACTTTACAAAATATTCTACAACTTTCATGTTTTGAAGAACCAGCACTGGATCTTGTGGCAAAAAAACAATATTATCCGTATGGGAGATCATTAGTTTGAAATCCGGATTGGAAGGCTCCTATGAACGTTGAAATTTGGAAGGCTAGATCCATATTTTCTCTCAAAAAAATAAATAATAACTTTTAAGAATAAATATAGTTTTTTAAGAAACAAGAGTCGTTGTGATCAAACATGCGTTTCAAGAGAACTTGTAGATTTATTAATAAGTTAATGTGAGTTATATGTGTAATAAATGTAGGTAGAATAAATATAGTTAGTATTATGATGTTTTTAATTGAGTTTTGTGGGTTTTCAGAAAGTTTGTGTTTTGATAATAGAAAAAGTAGTTAAGAATATTGTGATTTAGAGTATTACTTACAATTTAAACGGAATGAAAACAACATCTCGAATAAAGATGAACTCCATTAGTGTTACTTTATTAAAGGGCATCTTCATCCAAATAAATTCTAGCCTTTATAGAAAGTAGAACTTTGACGCGCATTAATTAGTTGTTGTTGGTTCTAACTATGAAAGGAAATTAATAATTTTTATGAAAAAGAGAAAAGTAAAATTTGCTAGCTAGATTTATTTGCAATTAAAATATTCTTAATTTGCGTAATCCTAGGCATGATCAATCAATTTTTTTTTCTCAAGAATCAATTCTGAAGGAAAAAATATTAAATTTTTTTGTACAAAAATTGTCATAAACAATTTATAATTAATATGTCAATGCACTGACATGCTGACAACTAATCAGGTTACCAGTTCGATCGTTTGATTAAATTGGTGTTTCATTGATTCTTGGACGGTGTTGAATAATGGCAAGCATTTCTTTATTTTCTTTTGCACTTGTGTCTTAATTCCATTATATAGCAAGCTTCCTTAGAACATGAATTAAGACTAGAAAAGATCTAATTAATAAACAAAGAATGAAGTAAAAGCTAAAAAGGTTTCTTCAAAACTCACTAAATCACAAATTGCATCTGATTTGGAATTTTTTTTTAATATTTGCATCTGGATTGTGTAGTTTTCAGATTGTAAAGTTGATAAGAAGCTTTATTAACATGTCCTCAAGGATTCTAACGACCTGCTTGAATAAACTTTACATAATTAATATATTCCGGTGATGGCCTAAAAAGTTTTCTAAATTATTCGTAAATTTAAAAGTTGATAAATGAATTGTTCACAAAACAGTTTTTATATTTATCATTCTAAATTCCAACTTTTTAATACCTCAATTAAAAAAATTGCAAAAATGCCCTTAATTTTATTTTATTTTTGAAATTTCAAACTACCAGCTTATCACTTCCGAACAGAACCGCCAGGTATCTTGGCGGTTTGCTAAAATGTCTTTTTTTTTTTTTTTAAATGTATTTATAGTTTAATCAGAACTGCCAGCAACAAAGGTTGAAATTTATGAAAGGTTTTTTGAACTTGATGATCCATATGATATTGATCCATTTGATCATTTTCAAAGCACAAATAATATTGATCTCCTGCGCTATTCCCGGATAAACACCGGACACGTCAGTCACACAAAATTTGATAAATATCAGAGGATACGCACTCCAAATATTCTGGACACAAAAAGCAAACTAGAATAAAGATTAACATTAATAACAAGGTTATAAATAGTGATTATCACATCATCGCGGGAAGGTTAAAAAAAACTATCGTGAATAGAGTAGCTATAGCGAAAGCTATCCTACATAGCATTTTTTTCAACTCTGGCCATATTTTGGTCGTGTTCATACACATGCATCCATCATTCCCATGTTTAATAAAATAACAAATTTCTAAATAATAGTTCCACACTATAAATACTTAATATATACTTCAACTAATTAATAGATTGCGGAGTGTTGGTTTACAAGCATTCACAATGATAACAAATATCCGAATGTTCTCCTCTGCATTTATATGAATATATTCTTCTTCATATCTCTATTATTCGCCTCGTGTTTTCCATTTGACTCACTATTATATATTTTTTTAAGGTATATAGTACTACCGGCTTCTATGATTTCCAAAATATGATATTAAGATAGTAAGGCATGTAGTCTTTAACATCATTTAAATTATATCGTTACGATGCTCCTCACTAGTGGAAAAACTGAAATCAGGATCGGTCTATCTGGGTCGGCTATAAGAAACAACCGATACTAATACCTATCTGGATCGTTTTTATTAATAAAACCGATCCTAAAAACTAATAAGATTGGATTTTTTGGTCAACCGATCCTAATTTATGAACTTTTTGTATCAGTTCTTATTAAAAATCGATCCTGACAGTATCATGATCGATTCTAACAAACAACCGATCCTAATACTTTTTTTATTTTTCAAAGTTGGTTCTCCAAAGGAAAAAAAAAATAGTATTAGGGTCGGTTGTTTATAAACAACCGATCCTAATAGTATCAGGATTGGTTTTTTATAAACAACCAATCCTAATACTTTTTTTTTCAAAGTTTGAAAAAAAAATAGTATCAGAATCGGTTTTCTATAAAAAACTAATCCTGATACTTTTTTTTTTTTCAAAGTTGGTTCTGCAAAAAAAAAAAATTATATTAGGATCAGTTTTTTATAAAAAACCGATTCTGATACTAATTTTTTTTTTTTTGCAGAACTAACTTTGAAAAAAAAAATAGTATTAGAATCAGTTGTTTCAACTAACCAATCCTAATACTATTGTTTTTTTTTGCAGAACCAACTTTGTGTGCTGCGCTGTATGTAGTCTATATTTTTTTTTTGGCAGAACCAATCAGTTGTTACATTATTTTTTTTTGATGAAAATTTATGTAATTTATATTATTAAAATTTTTGTGATAAATATAATTAATTATTTGACATTGATATTTCATTTTGAAGTCATTTTGACTATTGAATTTTTTTTATAAAATCATGCATGATGCATCAATGACTTGTGCCATATAATAATATACAAGGGACTTGAACCCTTGTTGTGTGGGGTTGTGAAGGAACAAATACGAACATCAGCATTTGGTCGATCAGAACTGTTAAACTAAAAGAATGTCATATTAATTTCACCATTATAAAATTTGATACAATTCGGGATTCGTTTACTAGTTCATCAAAGCAAAACAATATAGCAACATCGCACGGCCATAAATAGTTTACGTTGGATCAATACTTACAATTGTCGGGCCTTCGGCACTTTTACGTTATTAATGTTTCATGTTATATCTTGATCATTTTAAAAATTATTACATGTCATTTAATTACAGACCCACTGTTGGATGATCATGCAGAAATGAACGGTCTACATTCCATTTAACAATTTGATACCATTAATAATAATAAAATTGTACAAAATTGATCATAGTAGAGTTGATTTGGCCATACAAACACAAATAAATAATTTTTATATTTTTCACATTTTTCTTAATATTTATCCATGTACATGCATTACCAAACAGAAAAAAAATAAATGATAACCGTTTGATGGTTGATAGACCATCAATATGAGTGGGGTTTACCTCAGTGATTTTTCTTATATATAGTATCAGGATCGGTTTTTTATAAAAAACCGATCCTGATACTATTAGGCTCGGTTCTTTATAAACAACCGATTCTGATACTATTTTTTTCAAAGTTGGTAAAAAAATAGTATCATGATCGGTTTTTTTATAAACAACCGATCCTAATGATAACTCCCTATATAACCTGCTTAGGGTTCTTCTTATTTTCATTTCGCGCCTCTCATTTTCAACTTACCGTCTCTCTCTCTGTGTCTCCGTATCTCCCTCTCAAATCCTCAGTACTCTTTGTCTCTCTCTCTCTCTCTGTCTCCGTCTCCCCCTCTCCTCCATGTCTCTCTCTCTCTTTCTCTTCATCTCTTCCTCTCAAAACCAAGCCTCTCGCACCTCCGGCTCAATTGTGTCAGTTTTTAATTTTTTTTATTGTTTCAAAAATTAATTAATGGTGTTTGTATATTGTTTTACAGTCTCGAGGACATCTTGCTCAAGTTACTTAATCATCCGGCCGATCAACTATCATGGTATTAGCTTTATCTAATTTTCTCATTATTATACTTTTAAAACACATTTTTTTGTATTTTTTATTGGAAAATATTTTTCCATCTAATTGTTACCTTTGTTTTTGTTTTTAGGGTCTTTTTTAATCTCAAGTGATGTGATTGCAGAAGAGGTAATTATTGATTTTTTTTATTGTTGTGCTTTACATTAATTGCATAAATGTGTGTTAATTGAAGAAATAGCCTAATTAGTCACTTGTATGTTTGTTAATTAATTTTTTTTTGGATTTAAATTTCATGTTATAATATGTAATGCTTCACAAAATGTTGGTTCTTGAAAAAAAAAAAGGAATTAGGATCGATTGTTTCAAAGAACCGATCCTAATAGTACTATTAGGATCGGTAGGATCGGTTTTTTGAAACAACCAATCCTAATACTTTTTTTTTTTCAAAGATGGTTCTGCAAAAAAAAAATAGTATCAGAATCGGTTGTTTATAAAAAACCGATTTTGATACTTTTTTTTTTTTTTGCAGAATCATCTTTGAAAAAAAAAAAGTATTAGGATTGGTTGTTTCAAACAACCGATCCAAATTATTGTAGTATTAGTATCGCCTTCATCAGGATCGGTTGTATTCCGATACTAATGTGCGTATAACCGATCCTGATTCCATATTTTCCACTAGTGTCCTTCAACTGATAGGTCTCATAGTTCCAACGACATGCTATAATACTATCTGGAATGCTTCAACAGGCCATGATACGTCCGGGATGCTTCAACATAATATAAAGACAAAGTAAAAAAAAACACACAAGATGTCATCGACGCTTTAGGATGACACGTCATTGTATTTTGGCCATAACTTCTGAAATATGAGCTCTAAATAATGTCATTTAAAGTTCTGTTGAAACTTTACAAAATATTCTACAACTTTCATCTTTTGAAGAACCAGCACTGGATCTTGTGGCAAAAGATAATATTATCCGTATGAGAGATCATTAGTTTGAAATCCGGATTGGGAGGCTCCTATGAACGTTGAAATTTGGAAGACTAGATCCATATTTTCTCTCTAAAAATAATAATAATAATTTTTATGGTAGAGTTTTTTAAGAAACAAGAGTCGTTGTGATCAAACATGCATGCGTTTCAAGAGAACTTATAGATTTATTAATAAGTTAGTGTGAGTTATATGTTTAATAAATCTAGGTAGAATAAATATAGTTAGTATTAAGATGTTTTTAATTGAGTTTTGTGGGTCTTCAGAAAGTTTGTGTTTTGATAATAGAAAAAGTAGTTAAGAATATTGTGATTTAGAGTATTGCTTACAATTTAAAGGGAATCAAAACAACATCTCGAATAAAGATGAACTCCATTAGTGTTACTTTATTAAAGGGCATCTTCATCCAAATAAATTCTAGCCTTTATAGAAAGTAGAACTTTGACGCGCATTAATTAGTTGTTGTTGGTTCTAACTATGAAAGGAAATTAATAATTTTTATGAAAAAGAGAAAAGTAAAATTTGCTAGCTAGATTTATTTGCAATTAAAATATTCTTAATTTGCAAAATCCTAGGCATGATCAATCATTTTTTTTATAATTTATGATTTTTAGTTTTTTTTTCGAAATAAAAAAAATAAAAAAATATTGTATAATGAACTTTGTTATACTAAAAAATAGTTTGTTCTAATGAACTTCTTTTATATAACAACTAATATTATAAATTAAATGACAATTAAAAATAAGTTAATTAATGATTAAACGAAAAATAATGTATGGATCCTAGCTAATATAGTCAGTGAGACACTTCCAATAGGGAGAAATAGAAGAAAAACAAGGGAGAATACTAAATTAGAAATGTTTTGTTCTGCCTCATCTTGTTCAAGCATGACAGGCCTACGGATCCAAATGGGCTTCATTGGGCTTATTTAGCCCAAACTCAAAAGTTAATCAATATACATAAAGGTTTCCATCAGAGCAGTCCAATGTATCGCTTATCCTCTACACCTTTAGAAAGGGGCAGTTTGAGCAATGTTCTATTTCAGGATTTTGTTCATGGACAGTTTAAGAAAGAAATTCATATCACGTGAGGTAACATAAATTTGAGTTTAGATTCGGATCGTACGGTTTGCTTGGACACTTCCACCTTAGACTGGATTGGTCCGTATTCTGATCGGACGGTCTGATCTAAACTCAAAGTTTCGGTTACCTCAGAGGATGCAAAGTCATGAGAAAGGTGAAATGCTAGTTATGTAGTTGCGGCAAGTTCCTGATTTAACTTCATTTATAGTTTGATTTGTTGTTTGAACTTGGTTATTTTTCTATCTGAATCCTTGTTTTGGTGTCATCACCAGTTAGTGACACACAACCTTTTAAGAAGTTTTGCTAAGTATAGATTTCGATGCTTGATTTAACAACTCTTGGCATTGTGAACTGTTTTCTTAACTGTATCCTCACAGTGCATCGTTACATTCCGCTAAGTAGCTTATTTCACTTCATTATATAATCAGTGCAAATTAAAATACCCAAATAAATTAGATTAATTACACTACATTTCAACTCAACCCACCATAATTTACAAACAAGAGAGAAGAACAATTCACCCGAGACAAAATCTATCGTCTAGGCCGACATGGAGTCCCGTCATGTTTTGGTCTTATTTTTTCTCTCAACCATGTTTCTGGGGCTCTTCACATCAAATTGTGCGGGGGATATTCTGGATTGCGACCATGGCAGAAAGTGCTGGAACAAATGCATAAGGAGGCATTGGGTAATCTACTGCAATGTTTTTTGCCCGCCTGATTGCGACACACCATGGATTCCTTTGTGGGGACATGAAGGTACGTACTTGATCTATATATATATCTTTTATTTTTACAAATATTTAATCTTTAAGGTATATTTATTTGACAACTTTTAATGTAATTGTTAATGTGAAAAATTGAAATATTTTTCATCACATGATAAGGTGAGTATAAAATTTCACCCAATTCAAAGATAGGTTAGTCCCCTTTCTTTCTATAGATATTTAAGAGGGGTTGATTAATTATGGCTGCGTTACAAGCTGAGACTTTTTAGGATAATTTTTGTAAAATCTTAGTTTCAGTTCTGATGTTTGATGTGTATTGTATATTTTTTTATTAGTTGGATTAGGTTCAATATTTCTTTTTTAAATGTGTAACAAAATTGACAAGAGTATTACATATAACACATTATAAATACCTATTTCATTTAAATTAAATCTGAATGAAACACTAACAAAAATTATAATAAATGATCAACTATTTTTTTTGTAAGCAATTAGACCACATATTTAACAGAACATGATGCTTCGTTTAAATTTTCAGATAAAAATTGAGGGAAGGTCGATGGTGCCCTCGCTCCGGCTCGATCCTTAGCCATACGCATCAGGTCCTTTACCAATAGATTGCTGAAGATGGTGCAAATTTTTTATCAATGATGAAAATTAAGCGTATGGAGTTAGGATCCTGAATCCTTACAAAAATTATATATCAACTAGATTTTATTATGATTCTGTTATATATTCAATGACGAATAAAAAAAGGCTTGTGAAGTTGTATGCATATTCTGTTTTGAGATAATTTCTAATGAAATATAGCTATACATTGTAAATTTTTGTTATTTTCTTATTTGAACGAAAATTTCCATATACTGCCTATGTTGAGTTGACTAGAAAGTTTTAGAGTATAGATATTTTATACTTGAAACAAAATTTTAAATTCAGTCGTTGAATATTTTTCTACTTCAATCTCAACCGTTGGTAAACTCAACTACTAAAGCCCAGTTCGAAACTTAGGCTGATTCAAGTGTTGAATGCTCGTTCTTGAATTAAATTAAACTAGCTTGATTTGAACAAATTAGCTTGAGTCCTTAAAAAATCAAACTCAAGATAGCTTATAAATTTGAAAATTCAATTTGATTTGAACTAGAACGATTTCACAAAATTACATATAATTCTCAAACTTAGGGCAATCGGAAAGTAAAGATAAATTTATTAGATCCGTTAATTTTGCCGAAATTTTTTTAGCCACGACTTTAATACTTAAAGTTTTGGATATTTTCATCAACTCCAAAAAATTCAAAACAAGAATTTTATTTTAATAATCGATAACGAGATTAAAAGCAATTTAATACAAAACATCATATATATATATGATATCAAGTTTAATAATTAGAATTTTCTGGTGTACATTTAAATTCTAAATGTAGTTGATCCACTTGAAATATATCTTAAAAATATTAATACACTTATGATAGATTTAGATAATTTAATTGAAAACTATACCAGTCATTTTCGATTAAGGTGTTGTAATACAAAAGTGAGTAGTACTATACCAGAATTAGTAACACACAGGTTTAAACAAGTTACCAGTATCGAAATCGCACAAGGTTCTCATCAATCTGCATGCGATATGACTGGAAGATAGAAACAATTACTCTGTATTTATGTTGAACACAGTTCTGTGACAGAGCACAAGCATTGACCTATGACCAGCAGAAACTAGACCCGACAATATAAAAATCATAGTAAGCATGATCGGTATATCGTTTTTTCATGTGTAATCTTTTGTTAATTTAATCGAACTATGATATAAATTAAGCTTCAATTATTTATAATTAAAAAATGGGTAAATTAATTAAGAAAACGTTCTTGTCTGATATTTAGTTTTCAAGGAACCTTATTTCTATATTATTCACTATTTTTTATAAGTAATCTATAATTTGTATAACTAATTACATGTTGGGTGATAGAAATAGTAGATTTAATTTCACTTCTAATGATAATTGTTGCGTGATAGTTACTTATACTCCATTTTTTTTTGTTTCATGCATTTATAATTTAATTATTTTATTTCTTCACATTTGTTCTGCTAATTATAATTATTAATAATTTATTATACTGACATATAAATTAGAAGTACGTAACTTATTTGGTGGTAAATTATCCTAAATTATTTCTTTACCTTTCCATGTTACACTTTCCATGATACACTTTCCATGTTTTTAGGTAAAGACACATAATGCGGTTATGGGTTCTTTATAAGGAACAAGGATTTGTTATCATATCTACAAAATGACAGCTTGACAATCGGATACACATTACGTGTTTTGACATCTTCGATCAATCAGCTTATGTGGCCCTCCTTTCATGAGCCCCCTACAAGTAAGCTCCCAGAGAGAGGAGAAGGGGCAAACATTAGTTTTGATGTCAACGGGAAAATGTTTTCGGCTCACAAGTACTTATTAGCTGCGAGATCACCATTTTTCATGTGCAGTTTTTTGGTCTCATGAGAAAACCAGAAGAGCCTTGTGCCATTGACAAAGTACAGTTTTCCCGTACTGTGTTGGCTGCAAAACTACTCTGAGTTGCAGATCAATAATTTATTGATCCGTTGAAGATCATATGTAAAGACATATTACACAAAGATATATCCGACGACAATATTGCTTAGTTCTTAGACAAATGCATCAAGAAAGAAATCCCTAATTTAGACCCGAAAAAACCAGATGTTTTGAGGGTGGAAATCTCCGTTAGGTTAACTTAATTTTCAGTTCATATGTGAAGACATATTATATCCATCTTTTACCTTTATTTTGCACTTGCCCATTTTGATAAGCCTATAAATTTAGGTAAGTCAATTGATAAAATATATGGTGTAAAAAACTTAGAGCATTTTGGGTCATGCCCTGAATATTATCTTACTATTTTGAGGCCTGCCAATAGAACCACATGTTTCGTCTTATTCTAGATCAAAGTCGTTGATTCTTCATTAACATTGTTGATTTTATCAATTATGTTTTAAAAATGTCAATAGATAAGAATATGTGTTATCGTGAGGATAAAAATTGACTATTATCAACAATATGTGTTATAGCTGTAATAGATAAGAATATGTATTATTAATGATAGGAGTATTCGTAAAATTACCAACACAATTAAGCAATTTTATTCTCACATATAAAACAAATTCTTATAGTACGGTATTTATCTTCTTCGCGAAATACAACAACAAATATTAAATTTTGAGTTCAGATTCCGATCATACGATCTGCTTAGACACAAATATTATAGGAGTAACATGCATTGCACCTTAATTGAGCTGGATTGGTCCGGATTCTGATTGGACGGTCTGGATCTAAACTCAAGTTTTGATAGGTTACCTCAAAGGATGCAAACTCATGAGAAAGGCGAAATGCTAGCTGGTTGTGTGGTTGCAGCAAGTCCCCGATTTAAAATTAATTATAATAATATAAAATAAATAATAAATAATAAATTCTGTTATTTAACTCCATATACAGTTTGAATTTGTTGTTTGAACTTAGTTTTTTTTTTTATCTGAATTCTGTTTTTGGTGTCATCACCAGTTAGTGACACCCAACCTTTTAAGAAGTTTTGCTAACTATAGATTTCTTTTCTTGATGAAACAACTCTTGGCTTATACATGTGAACTGTTTTCTTAACTGTATCCTCACAGTGCATCGTTACATTCCGCTAATGTAACTTATTTCACATCATTATATAATCAGTGCAAATTTAAATATCCAAATAAATTAGACTGATTACACTACAATTCAACATAACCCAGCATAATTTACAAACAAGAGAGAAGAACACCTGAGCCAAAATCTATCTTCTAGGTCGACATGGAGTCCCGTCATGTTTTGGTCATGTTATTTCTCTCAACCATATTTCTGGGGTACTTCACATCAAATTGTGAGGGGCAAGTTCTGGATTGCGATCATGGCAGAAAGTGCTGGAACAAATGCATTAGGAGGCTTTGGGCAATCTACTGCAACGTTTTTTGCCCGCCCGATTGTGACACACCATGGATTCCTTTGTGGGGACATCAAGGTATATTTGATCTATATATCTTTTATTTTTAGAAATCATTAATCTTTAAAGTATATTTATTTGATAATTTTTAATGTAATTGTTAGTGTGAAAATTTGATATATTTTTCATCACATGATAAGGTGAGTATAAAATTTCATACAATTCAAAAATAGGTTAGTCCCCTCTCTTTCTATAGACTTTTTAGGATTGTTTTTGTAAAATCTTAGTTTCAGTTCTGATGTTTGCTCTATTGTATCTGTTTTAACATAGATGCAGCAGGATGACAAAAATTGATATACATTACTAATCTACAATTATGAAAACTTATTTTGTTCTTGAAATGTTTAACAAAATTGACATGAATATTACCTATAACGCACTATAAATATCTATTTCAATAATTTTTCATTGTTGGTCCTTGTGTATTTCGTTTGTGATGATGATAATTTTCATTTTAAAATACCACAAGAATAGATTTTCTATCAGGATATAATGGAAGTTGAGGATATTCTTGAAATTTCTACATTAAAGAAAATTAAATCTAAATGAAACACTAACAATAATTATAATAAAGGATCAACTATCTTTTTGTAAGCAATTAGAACCACATATTTAACAGAAAATGATACTTCCGTTTAAATTTTCAGATAAAATTCGAGGGAGGTCTGGCGGTGCCCTCGCTCCAGCTCCTTAGCCATATGCAGCAGGTTCTTTAGCAATAGATTGCTGAAGATGATGCAAATTTTTCATCAATGAATTAATTGGACGTATGGAGTTGCATTCTGAATCCTTCCAAATTTTATATATGAACTAGCTTTTCGGACCATGTATAGTCCAAATTTTATATATGAACTAGTAGTGTTTGTGAGTTCTAGGTACTACAAATCAAGATAGAAAAGCAAGAGGTCGAACTTAATAACTGCGGGACTTGCCACAAAGTAAATTATTTACTTATTTCCAATAATTTTCTATGGTATTTCGATTGTACTTTATTATACCATAACGGGCTTATTATTTAATTTGTTTATTACATTTATGAAACTGAAAAGAAAGTTCATTTGTTTATTGTTACTCTTGTCATTGTCATTAGTAAAATGTATATTTATGATTTTATATGACAGTTAAATCGCCTTGCGGTAATGAGCGTGTGGTGGGTTGCCTCTTCTGTCGTAAGGGTGTGACACATGTTTTATAAAAAAAACCAAACTATATATCTTAAAATAATAAATAAAAATCCGTTCTAAAATCAGAATATTCTGTAAAAATGATGTACATATAATTAATAATAATATAAGGAGAATTGGAATTATATGTAAAAGGGCAGTCACGCAAGGAGAGAGAGAGGTTAGAGCACCATTTTCTCAGTATCCATGAATACTGGCTATATTTATTTATTTATTTTCGACCGAACCAGACATAAGTAGTAGTCAAAAACGCAACAAGTAGGATGAAAATATCACCGGAAGAATGAATTTAAGAGAAGAACAAAAAAGCACACACTTTTTTTAAAATGTAAAACACACTATTTGCATGTGTGTATCCCCCCTTCATCTCTGTTTGAAGCATGTGTGTATCCAAATGAAAACTTTCTATGTCATTCTTCTTCTCGGCCTGTTGGGCTGTCCATAACCTCCTCAATAGAATTAATACCTAAAACTGTTGTTGAGGCGTGGTTCAGTTCTTCATTTGCAATTATGGCTGAATCCATCTCCATTTGAATTTGGGGATATAGCTCATTAATGGAGATACAACTTAGAATGGTCCGAAATATGCTGTAACTTTGCTTCTTGAAGAACCACGACATCTGGATTCTCTAGAATTATTGTTTGTCTAACCGCCAAATGAAGAATCGCATTAATGAAACATGGAGGTATAGCTCATTAACGGCTACATGAAAATAATGAATCAACTTAGAATGGTTATTTAGCAATTTTTATTTTATTTTTATGTTTTCTATTTTATTTTATTTTTCTCTACAATTTTATTTATTTTTCATTTTCTTTATGCTCAAATGTTTTGAGCAGAATTGTTTTTAGCTTATTTAGTTACATATCCTTTGTAACTTCAAAAATGATTAATGAAATAAGGGCTAGATCTTTTTAGTTTTAAAAAAAAAAATTTGATTTAAAATAAATTAGGTCACATGTAGCTACAAAAGTTATAATCTGGAAATACTAAATCGACCAGCACTGCAGATGGCAATCTCACGCTTCCTCACTTTCGAGGTACTACCACCTTTAATTTATGATAAATTATTGACATTTTTATTTTATAAATAATCAAGCTCACTCAATTATGTTCAGTAATTATACTATCACTAAAACTGATATCTATTTCGGCGCAGAATCCAAAGCGTTGTGCTCGCTTTCCTACGCATTTTTTATTTTCAAATGATGCTTGAAAATTCAATAAATTATATGAGAACTCATACTCATATTCATGTAATGTACAAAAATATTTATGATAATGTGTTAAAATGATTATTCGGTTGTACCGTGACATTAGTTATAAAAAATCTTAATTTTTTTTAAAAATTTGTACACTTCTCACCATGGTCCACCATTAGTTATAAAATTCTCAAATACTCTTCCAAAAGAAGAGACCGAAGATGAAGAACGATGATATTCACCATAGTTACTCATTGTCTCGAAGAATCGCCGGAGAACGAACTCACAATCAGTGGAGGAGAAACCTCCTCTCTCCTCTAGAACTGTGCAAAGAAGGAGAGAATGAGACAATTAAAAAATGAGTGAAAATGCCACCTCAGTGTAAATGGAATCAAATAAGGGTAAAAAAGTCCCAATTTATTCTCTATTCCGACTCAAAAGTTAATTCCAACCCTCTCTGGAATTGAAAAGTTGGGAAAAACTTCTATTCTCTATTCTTTAATCCAGCTAATTCATAGTCTGTTCAGTAAGAATAAAGCCTTAATTCCATCCAATTCCTCTGTTCCGGTCTAGCCGAAAAGGCCCTATGTGATTCTGCCTAAAAACCCAGCACGCCTATGTGATCCTGTACTATTGGAGTTGGTATTTATTTATATTACTAAAGCCGGTAAATTATATTATTGAAGCCAAATTTTACCGTATAGGATGGGGGTCTTTAATTTGCTGTAGTAGGTCATATAATATTGTAGCTGATTCAAAAATAAACAAAAGTTTTACAAAGTATAAACATATTCAATAGTATAATACCAGCTTCAGTAGAATAAGCACCCGCTAAATATTTTTGTTTAAAAAGGCCGTAGCCCATTTCATTACCATAAAACATAATAGTCTTACAAACAAAAGCAGTAATAAGTGGAAAAGAGACACAATCATATGCGCGAAGGCATCAAAAGGGTGCATACATATCAATACCAACCAAGACAAAAATAAGCATAAAGTTTAATACTAAGCCACATAAAAGGCTGAGGAAATCAACTGCCATCCTAGGATAGTATGTCATTGTGAGTCGTATGAGCAGTGTAATAAAAAAAGAAAGGATAGATGAGTGATAAAGTGCAATCTCCGAGCCATTTATCATTCTAGAATTGTATGTCACTATGTTGATGACATAAAGGTCCTAACCCAACCAGCAGATCTAATTGTCTACCATGATTAAATATTTTATATAGTATATCAGTAGCTAAGATGTATAAAAAGGGGACAAAGGATCTCCCTGTGTAACCCCCCATCTACACCTAAAATATGGAGTGAGTTGTTCATTAATGTTGAGACAAGATTGGGAGCTATGGAGCCAGTGAAATATCCAATTAATCCAAACAGAACCAAAATTTCTGATATACATGACTTCCAAGAGATACTCCCAACTAATTTTATCACATGCTTTTTCAAAATCGATTTTAATCACCACTCCTGAAGTTTCAGCACTATGAGCATGGTGCAAGATTTCTTGACTTAAAACCACATTAACTAAAATATATTGACCCTGAATAAAGGCAGCTTGAGTGCTATCTATAATTCTAGCCATAATTGGTTCTAACCTAAATGTATAGATTTTAGAAAGATCTTAAAGCTACAATTAACAAGACTAATGGGTCTGTATTATTTTGGAGAGGTGGCATCCTACTCTTTAGAGATCAAGCATATGACAGATTTATTGATATGTCTAAGATTAAGGGAATTAGCATGGAAGTGTTGACACAACAACATTAGCTCAATTTTAAGTTCCAAAAAAATTGATAAAATTTAAATGGGAATCCATCAGGGCTAGGAGCACCCATAGGATTAGAATCAAAGATAGTTTTTTTCAATTCTTCTTCAGAAAATGGTTGACTCAATGCATGTTGTTCAACATTGGTTAACAGTTCATTTTCTTGCCATAAACCTTGATCCAGAGAGGCACACTTGCGTCCTGATTCTCCTAACAATTGTTTATAATAAGAATTGGCATGCCTTTGAATCTCAGGTAGACCGGTATATTCTCTAATACCATCAACTATTCTAGAAATTCTATTTTTTTTCTTCATTAAGATGCAGCCATAAGAAAGAACTTAGTATTGTAGTCTCCCTCTACTAACCATTTATGTTTGGCTCTTTGTTTCCAATGAATCTCTTCATTAAGATAAAATTGATCAAGAAGATTTTTGTTTTGTAACCAAAGTTCATATTCAGATTGAGACAAAGCTCTAGCTTCGTTAATTGTTTCTAGAGATTGTAGGGAAGCTAAAGTTTTTTGTTTCAATTGTTTTTTACCCCATGGTGAAACTTCTTAGCCCACCCTTTAATTTTCCTAGTAAGAAATTGTGGTTTTGCTTTTAATTGGAAGGCTATATCACCCTGGGGCAACAATGGTTTTTTAAACCACCATTTGGTGATTAATTGGACAAAATCTTGTTCCTTGAGCCAAACAGTGTCAAATCAATACATAGCATTTGTGTGGTCAGTATTATCACTAGTTTGAACAAGCAAAAGGACAATGATCTGTATTCATACAAAAGTATGCACAAAGTTTCAGTACAACAAGCTGTACTTTTTAACCTTGACTAACTCTTAATTTAGACTGCAAGTGCACAATCCTATCGTTTGTATTGTCAGGTATCAATCCAAGGGACAGTTCAGGTATCAACCAGATTCTACTTAAAGTAGCTAAAAATTAGAAGTTGAAAAAGTTGGTTTTGGTAATTATGTTTTCTAAGTTCAATTGTAATAATTAAATAACAGAAAGTAAAGTTTGGTTTTAAATCAATAATAAAAGACATTTCCAGGATTTCAGACTCATCTAAGTTCTGCCTCTCAGTCCTTGATATGGGCCATACAGCTTCCTGTACGGGTCGTATCAGTTTGTCCGGGTCGTACAGCTTCCTGTCCAACCCGTACTGACTTCGAGTTAATGCACCAGATACAGTTTCTTTGTATTGTCCTTTGTGTAGGGTTTTACTGACCAGACCTAATGTTCCTAAACCTCAATCGTCATATGTTGGTTCATTAACTTGGTATGTAATTGCAATATCTGCCCTCGTCAGGTTCTAGACCTCAACTATCATATATTGGTATGAATTACCTAGTTGCTTGTTTGGTATAATAAAGGTAACCTCTTATCCATCGATAAGAGGAAATATTCACCTTTTTGCTACTACTTGGTTTCACCTTTCGGGTCACTAATCCTACCTCATGTACGTAGTTTGGTCGAGAGATTATAAGGGTTGTAGTGCGCTACAGATGTGGTCATTCATCTATTCGCAAACCAATAATAATCAAACAATTTATGCTAAGTGTTCGCGTGAAAGTACGCTACAAAGTTTCAGGTATAGCGAGCTGTACCAGTTTAAACCTTGAGTCTACTCTTGACTAAAACTGCAAGTGCACAATCCTAATCGTATAGTATATCAGGTATCGATCCTCAGGGACGGTCCAATTCGATTCTAAATTCTTACTAATCTGAGTTAGGTACTAGAAGTGTGAAAAGTTGAGTTTGGTTTGTTTATATTTCCTAATTTCAAGTGACAATTCAATTAATAGTGAATGAAAGCAATTAAAGGTTTTGGTTTTGAACAATGATAAAAGGCGTTCCCAGGGTTTCAGGTTTCATCTCAAAATTTGTCTTCTCTGGACCTATCATATGACTCACATCATCTCTGATACGACCCTTATGATGCGACTCGCATCATCTCTGATGCGGGTCGCATTGCCCTCGAGCTGAGCTGACATGTGTTCGTATCTAAGTTGATTTCTTGTGCGAGGCTTCAACCTGTAGCTCTCACCTACTGGTGTCTAACCTAAATTGATTGTCTGGTTTACTAGAGGTATCCATAACCTTTCAATAATGGAAAGTTCATCTCTCGACTACTATTGATCTTAAATCTACCTCAAATACTCAATCACAATTTCAAGATACATCAAGGTCAAATTACTAGAAGAGATGCTATAGACATCTAACAGTAGATAATCAAGAATCAACCAAGCAATCAAGATCAAGCAATCAAATGAATACTCAAACAAAGAATCACACAAGTTCAAACTTAGATCAAAACAACATGCAATTCAAAGACAAAGTTTAGAGACTACATCCTAACCCTAGGAACTAATGATCTACTCAAACATGGTAAAAGAAAGCATAAAAGAGAGAGAGAATAAGCAAATCATGATGAAGCTCGAAGATCCAAGGTGGATTGGAGATGATCTTGCAATCTTTTCTTCTTCTCCAAGTGATCATCTTCCAAGCAATCTCCAATCTCTCTCTTCTCTCTTGATCTCTGCTCTCTAAGTGATCTGGAATGTAGAGGGAAAAAGCCCCCGAAATTCTGGCCAAGGACCTGCTTATATAGGCAATGGAATGGATCTGACTTGGGCTTATCGGGCTGAATTTGAATTGGGCGGCAAGGAGTGATGCGACTTGCTTCAAGGAGGATGCGACTCGCATCATATGGGTCGCAATGGCTAGAATGAAGGTCGCATCGCAGGTTGCTTTGGCTTTTGATGCGACTCTCATCATGAGTGATGCGACTCGCATCAAATCTTCCTGAAGTCTGTTATTTGCCTGATTTTTGCCCGAATTTCACCTGATTCCTGCAATGTAAGAACCAAAACAAAGCAGTACCACATTCTATGGATATTCAATGTAAAGGGCACTATTTGTTGGTTCAAAACACAGATTTTTGTATGGAAACAAGTCGAAATAATAGGTCTAATAAGGTGGTATCACTAAGTAATTAAAATCAGACACAATCAAGCAAACACAAATTTCAACACAAAAGTTCCAACATCCAAAATGCAAAACAAAACATTCAATTGCATCTTAACCCTAGAAACAAAGAAATCTACTCTAGCATAGTTCCAAAACAAATAAAATAGATTAGATAAAGAAAAGTCATGATAAAACCCAAAGAAGAAGAAGAAGAAGATCCACAACAAAAAATTGCGTCTTTTGCTTCTCAACTTCGTCTCTAAGCAATAGTCGCCAATCCAAAACCGTAGGTATGCCTCTCTGCTCCAGAATGAGCTCTCAGGTGCAAGAATTCCCGTCTATATCCATCTCTGGCCGACCTTCCTTCATTAGATATTGTTTCCAGATTCTGGATCTGTTTCCAAATTTGTTTGGTACGACCCGTACAACTGTATTTCTTCTGAGGTCGAGTCAGCAGTTGGACTGGTGATCGGATCGAGGTTGGTACAACTCGGACAGGATCTTGTCCGGGTCGTACATAAGTTTCCCAAATCCTACAAAATAAGAACGAACTTGCAGCAGTACCATATTCTATAGATATTCAATGAATTACGATCGATTTAATAGTTCTAAACACAGGTTTTGGTACAAAATATGGGTCGGAAAGTAGATACGATTACGAGATATCAATCTGAACCATATGAACTCAAGGAGTTCACTATGAGAGAACAAATCTAGAAATGATGTAGAAAGAAAATTATATCTGAAAAAGAAAATTGTGTCCCATTGGTCCATGTATATTTCCTATCTTTAAGTAATAACTCTAGTAAGTCATTGTTCTGAATAAAGGCATTAAAGTCCCCGCTAAATTTACAATCATAAGAGATTCCTGATTTGTCTTGTCTATATCTTAGTGCATTAAAATCACTACTAACTAGATAAGTACATCCATTTGGCTAGTGCAATTTTATCATGTAATACCACTGTAATGGAGTACTATTGGACATAGTAGTCTATTATAGTAGTGTCCCTATATGGCAAGATAGTAGGGCATATACAACTCTAATACAACACTCGAATTGAAGGTGTTTGGAGCATTCTAGTAGTGTCTCCAGATGGCAAGATAATAGGGCATTTGCAACACTAACACAACACTCCAATAATGGTGTTTGCAACACTCTAGTAACAACATAAGAGTGTAGTTGTAACTCTAATAAAACACTTCAATTGAAGGTTTTTGGAGTACTCAAGTAGTGACTCTAGATGACAACATAAGAGTGTAGTTGTAACCCTAATAAAACACTTCAATTGAAGGTTTTTGGAATACTCAAGTAGTGACTCCAGATGGCAAGAAAATAGGGAATTTACAACCCTAATTCAACACTCTAATTTATAGTGTTTGAAGTACTCTTGTAGTATCTCTATATGGCAAGATAATAAGGCATTTAGAAACCAAATACAACACTCCAAATGAATGTGTTTGGAGCACTCTAGTAGTGTCTCTAGATGGCACTTTAGAGACACTACAATAGTGTCCCTCGATTGCAAGATAATAGGGCAATTACAACCCTAATATAATACTCCAATTCATGGTGTTTTTATAGCACTCTAGTAATGTCCCTTTATGGCAAGATAACAGGACATTTATAGCCCTTATAAAATACTCCAATTGAAGGTGTTTGGAGTACTCTAGTAGTGTCTACAGATGACAAGATAATAGTGCATTTACAACCCTCATACAACAGGCCAATTGAAGGTGTTTGGATCACTCTAGTAGTATCCCCATATGGCAAGAAAATAGGACATTTACCAACATAATACCGCACTCTTATTGAAGTTGTTTAGAGCAATCTTGGAGTATCTCTATATGGCAACTTAATAGGGCATTACAGCCATAATACAACACTTCAATTGAAGGTGTTCGGAGCACTCTAGTAGTGTCTCTTGATGGAAAAATAATAAGGCATTTACAAACCCTAATACATAACTCCAAATAGCAAGATAATAGGGCATTTACAGCCCTTATAAACCACTCCAACTGAAGGTGTTTGGAGCATTCTAGTAGTATATGGAAAGATAATAGGAAAGTTACAACCCAAATAGAACACTTCATTTGAAGGTATTTGGAGCACTATAGTTGTGTCTCTATATGGCAAGAGAAAAGGGTCGTTGCAACCCTAACTCAACACTCCAATTGATTGTGTTTGGTGCACTCTTGGAGTATCTCTATATAGCAAGATAATAAGGCATTTACAACCCTAATACAACACTCCAACTGAAGGTATTTGGAGCACTCTAGTAGTGTCCCGATATGGATAGATAACAGGGCAATTACAACACTAATAAAATACTCCAAATGAAGGTGTTTTGAGCACTCTACTAGTAGTTTAAATATGACAACATAATATAACAATTCCAACCCTAATACAATCCTCAAATTGAAGATGTTTAGAGCACACTAGTAGTGTCTCTAGATTGCAAGATAATAGAGTATTTACAATCCTAAAAACAAACTCCAATTGATGGTGTCAGTAAATTTTCATGATTTTTGAAATTATTTTGATATGTTAATCAGAGGTGCAAATTTGGTCTCATAAGCACTTCCTCAGAAATTCGGGCAATTTATGAGACCCGATATCTCACGATTTGTTCTGTGAATTTGTATGAACGTCACAATCTTGTTCTATGAAGTCCAAAATGCATATCGGTAAATTTTCATGATTTTTGAAAGTGTTTTGATATATTAATTAAAGGTGCAAATTTGGGCTCAGAAGCACTCCTTCAGGAGTATGGGTAATTTTTGAGAGCCGATATCTCACGATCTGTTTTGTGATTTTGTATAAAACATCACAGACTTGTTCTATGAAGTCAATCATGCACGTCAGTTAATTTTTATGATTTTCAAAGGTATTTTGATATGTTAATCAGAGGTGCAAATTGGAGCTCAGAAGCACTCCTTCAAGAGTTTGGGCAATTTATTAGACCCGATATCTCACGATCTGTTTCGTGATTTTGTATAAAACATCACAGCCTTATTCTATGAAGCCAAAAATGAATGTCGGTTAATTTTTATGATTTTTGAAGGTGTTTTGACAAGTTAATCAGAGGTGCAAATTTGGGCTCAGAAGCACCCCTTTAGGAGTTGGGTAATTTTGGAGAGTCGATATCTCACGATATGTTTTGTGATTTTGTATAAAACATGACAGTCTTGTTCTTTGAAGTGAAGAATGCATCTCGATAAATTTTCATAATTTTGAATGTGTTTTGATATGTTAATCAAAGGTGCAAATTTGGGCTCAGATGCACAACTTCAGGAGTTTGGGCAATTTTTGAGAGCCGATATCTCACGATCTGTTCTGTTAATTTGTATGAACGTCCCAATCTTGCTCTATGAAGTCAAGAATGCATGTTGGTATATTTTTATGATTTTTGAAGGTGTTTTGATATGTTAATCAGAGGTGCAAAATTTGGGCTCAGAAGCACTCCTTCAAAAATTCGGGCAATTTATGAGACCCGATATCTCACGATTTGTTCTATGAATTCGTATGAATGTCACAATCTTGTTCTATGAAGTCCGAAATGCATATCGGTAAATTTCATGATTTTTGAAAGTGTTTTGATATGTTAATTAAAGGTGCACATTTGGGCTCAAAAGCACTCCTTCAGGAGTTTGGGCAATTTTTGGGAGCCGATATCTCATGATCTGTTTTGTGATTTTGTATAAAACATCACAATCTTGTTCTATGAAGTCAAGAATGCATGTCGGTATATTTTTAAAATTTTTGAAGGTGTTTTGATATGTTAATCAGAGGTGCAAATTTGGGCTCAAAAGGACTCCTTCGGGAGTTTGGGTAATTTTTGAGAGCCGATATCTCACGATCTGTTTTGTGATTTTGTATAAAACATCACAGTCTTGTTATATGAAGTCAAGAATGCATGTCGGTTAATTTTTATGATTTTTGAAGGTGTTTTGACAAGTTAATCAGAGGTGCAAATTTGGGCTCAGAAGCACCCCTTTGGGAGTTGGGTAATTTTGGAGAGTCGATATCTCACGATATGTTTTGTGATTTTGTATAAAACATGACAGTCTTGTTCTTTGAAGTGAAGAACGCATCTCGATAAATTTTCATAATTTTTGAAAGTGTTTTGATATGTTAATCAAAGGTGCAAATTTGGGCTCAGATGCACAACTTCAGGAGTTTGGGCAATTTTTGAGAGCCGATATCTCACGATCTGTTCTGTTAATTTGTATGAACGTCCCAATCTTGCTCTATGAAGTCAAGAATGCATGTCGGTATATTTTTATGATTTTTGAAGGTGTTTTGATATGCTAATCAGAGGTGCAAAATTTGGGCTCAGAAGCACTCCTTCAGAAATTCGGGCAATTTATGAGACCCGATATCTCACGATTTGTTCTATGAATTCGTATGAATGTCACAATCTTGTTCTATGAAGTCCGAAATGCATATCGGTAAATTTCATGATTTTTGAAAGTGTTTTGATATGTTAATTAAAGGTGCACATTTGGGCTCAAAAGCACTCCTTCAGGAGTTTGGGCAATTTTTGGGAGCCGATATCTCATGATCTGTTTTGTTATTTTATATAAAACATCACAGTCTTGTTCTATGAAGTCAAGAATGCATGTCGGTATATTTTTAAGATTTTTGAAGGTGTTTTGATATGTTAATCAGAGATGCAAATTTGGGCTCAAAAGCACTCCTTCGGGAGTTTGGGTAATTTTTGAGAGCCGATATCTCACGATCTGTTTTGTGATTTTGTATAAAACATCACAGTCTTGTTATATGAAGTCAAGAATGCATGTCGGTTAATTTTTATGATTTTTGAAGGTGTTTCGACAAGTTAATCAGAGGTGCAAATTTGGGCTCAGAAGCACCCCTTTGGGAGTTGGGTAATTTTGGAGAGTCGATATCTCACGATATGTTTTGTGATTTCGTATAAAACATGACAGTCTTGTTCTTTGAAGTGAAGAACGCATCTCGATAAATTTTCATAATTTTTGAAAGTGTTTTGATATGTTAATCAAAGGTGCAAATTTGGGCTCAGATGCACAACTTCAGGAGTTTGGGCAATTTTTGAGAGCCGATATCTCACGATCTGTTCTGTTAATTTGTATGAACGTCCCAATCTTGCTCTATGAAGTCAAGAATGCATGTCGGTATATTTTTATGATTTTTGAAGGTGTTTTGATATGCTAATCAGAGGTGCAAAATTTGGGCTCAGAAGCACTCCTTCAGAAATTTGGGCAATTTATGAGACCCGATATCTCACGATTTGTTCTATGAATTCGTATGAATGTCACAATCTTGTTCTATGAAGTCCGAAATGCATATCGGTAAATTTCATGATTTTTGAAAGTGTTTTGATATGTTAATTAAAGGTGCACATTTGGGCTCAAAAGCACTCCTTCAGGAGTTTGGGCAATTTTTGGGAGCCGATATCTCATGATCTGTTTTGTGATTTTGTATAAAACATCACAATCTTGTTCTATGAAGTCAAGAATGCATGTCGGTATATTTTTAAAATTTTTGAAGGTGTTTTGATATGTTAATCAGAGGTGCAAATTTGGGCTCAAAAGGACTCCTTCGGGAGTTTGGGTAATTTTTGAGAGCCGATATCTCACGATCTGTTTTGTGATTTTGTATAAAACATCACAGTCTTGTTATATGAAGTCAAGAATGCATGTCGGTTAATTTTTATGATTTTTGAAGGTGTTTTGACAAGTTAATCAGAGGTGCAAATTTGGGCTCAGAAGCACCCCTTTGGGAGTTGGGTAATTTTGGAGAGTCGATATCTCACGATATGTTTTGTGATTTTGTATAAAACATGACAGTCTTGTTCTTTGAAGTGAAGAACGCATCTCGATAAATTTTCATAATTTTTGAAAGTGTTTTGATATGTTAATCAAAGGTGCAAATTTGGGCTCAGATGCACAACTTCAGGAGTTTGGGCAATTTTTGAGAGCCGATATCTCACGATCTGTTCTGTTAATTTGTATGAACGTCCCAATCTTGCTCTATGAAGTCAAGAATGCATGTCGGTATATTTTTATGATTTTTGAAGGTGTTTTGATATGCTAATCAGAGGTGCAAAATTTGGGCTCAGAAGCACTCCTTCAGAAATTCGGGCAATTTATGAGACCCGATATCTCACGATTTGTTCTATGAATTCGTATGAATGTCACAATCTTGTTCTATGAAGTCCGAAATGCATATCGGTAAATTTCATGATTTTTGAAAGTGTTTTGATATGTTAATTAAAGGTGCACATTTGGGCTCAAAAGCACTCCTTCAGGAGTTTGGGCAATTTTTGGGAGCCGATATCTCATGATCTGTTTTGTTATTTTATATAAAACATCACAGTCTTGTTCTATGAAGTCAAGAATGCATGTCGGTATATTTTTAAGATTTTTGAAGGTGTTTTGATATGTTAATCAGAGATGCAAATTTGGGCTCAAAAGCACTCCTTCGGGAGTTTGGGTAATTTTTGAGAGCCGATATCTCACGATCTGTTTTGTGATTTTGTATAAAACATCACAGTCTTGTTATATGAAGTCAAGAATGCATGTCGGTTAATTTTTATGATTTTTGAAGGTGTTTCGACAAGTTAATCAGAGGTGCAAATTTGGGCTCAGAAGCACCCCTTTGGGAGTTGGGTAATTTTGGAGAGTCGATATCTCACGATATGTTTTGTGATTTCGTATAAAACATGACAGTCTTGTTCTTTGAAGTGAAGAACGCATCTCGATAAATTTTCATAATTTTTGAAAGTGTTTTGATATGTTAATCAAAGGTGCAAATTTGGGCTCAGATGCACAACTTCAGGAGTTTGGGCAATTTTTGAGAGCCGATATCTCACGATCTGTTCTGTTAATTTGTATGAACGTCCCAATCTTGCTCTATGAAGTCAAGAATGCATGTCGGTATATTTTTATGATTTTTGAAGGTGTTTTGATATGCTAATCAGAGGTGCAAAATTTGGGCTCAGAAGCACTCCTTCAGAAATTTGGGCAATTTATGAGACCCGATATCTCACGATTTGTTCTATGAATTCGTATGAATGTCACAATCTTGTTCTATGAAGTCCGAAATGCATATCGGTAAATTTCATGATTTTTGAAAGTGTTTTGATATGTTAATTAAAGGTGCACATTTGGGCTCAAAAGCACTCCTTCAGGAGTTTGGGCAATTTTTGGGAGCCGATATCTCATGATCTGTTTTGTGATTTTGTATAAAACATCACAATCTTGTTCTGTGAAGTCAAGAATGCATGTCGGTATATTTTTAAAATTTTTGAAGGTGTTTTGATATGTTAATCAGAGGTGCAAATTTGGGCTCAAAAGCACTCCTTCGGGAGTTTGGGTAATTTTTGAGAGCCGATATCTCACGATCTGTTTTGTGATTTTGTATAAAACATCACAGTCTTGTTATATGAGAATGCATGTCGGTTAATTTTTATGATTTTTGAAGGTGTTTTGACAAGTTAATCAGAGGTGCAAATTTGGGCTCAGAAGCACCCCTTTAGGAGTTGGGTAATTTTGGAGAGTCGATATCTCACGATATGTTTTGTGATTTTGTATAAAACATGACAGTCTTGTTCTTTGAAGTGAAGAATGCATCTCGATAAATTTTCATAATTTTGAATGTGTTTTGATATGTTAATCAAAGGTGCAAATTTGGGCTCAGATGCACAACTTCAGGAGTTTGGGCAATTTTTGAGAGCCGATATCTCACGATCTGTTCTGTTAATTTGTATGAACGTCCCAATCTTGCTCTATGAAGTCAAGAATGCATGTTGGTATATTTTTATGATTTTTGAAGGTGTTTTGATATGTTAATCAGAGGTGCAAAATTTGGGCTCAGAAGCACTCCTTCAGAAATTCGGGCAATTTATGAGACCCGATATCTCACGATTTGTTCTATGAATTCGTATGAATGTCACAATCTTGTTCTATGAAGTCCAAAATGCATATCGGTAAATTTCATGATTTTTGAAAGTGTTTTGATATGTTAATTAAAGGTGCACATTTGGGCTCAAAAGCACTCCTTCAGGAGTTTGGGCAATTTTTGGGAGCCGATATCTCATGATCTGTTTTGTGATTTTGTATAAAACATCACAATCTTGTTCTATGAAGTCAAGAATGCATGTCGGTATATTTTTAAGATTTTTGAAGGTGTTTTGATATGTTAATCAGAGGTGCAAATTTGGGCTCAGAAGCACTCCCTCATATGTTCGGACAATTTATGAGACCCGATATCTCATTATCTGTTTTACGAATTTGTATGAACGTCACAATCTTGTTCTATGATGTGCAGAATACATATCGGTAAATTTTCATTATTTTTGAAAGTGTTTTGATATGTTAATTAAAGGTGCAAATTTGGGCTCAAAAGCAATCCTTCCGGAGTTTGGGGCGATACCTCACGTTCTGTTTTGTCATTTTGTATAAAACATCACAGCCTTGTTCTATGAAGTCAAGAATGCATGTCAGTAAATTTTTATGATTTTTGAAGGTGTTGTGATATGTTAATCAGAGGTGCAAATTTGGGCTCAGAAGCACTTCTTCAGGAGTTTGGGCAATTTATGTGACCCGATATCTCACGATCTATTTTGTTATTTTGTATAAAACGTGACAGGTATGTTCTATGAAGTCACAAATGAATGTCGGTTAATTTTTATGATTTTTGAAGGTGTTTTGATGTGTTAATCAGAGGTGCAAATTTGGGCTCAAAAGCAATCCTGCAGGAGTTTGGGCAATTTATGAGACCCGATATCTCATGATCTGTTTTGTGATTTTTGTGTAAAACATGACAGTCTTGTTCTATGAAGTCAAGAATGTATATCGGTAAATTTTCATAATTTTTGAAAGTGTTTTGACATGTTAATCAAAGGTGCAAATTTGGGCTCAGAAGCACTACTTCAGGGGTTTGGGCAATTTTTGAGAGCCAATAGCTCACGATCTGATTTGTGATTTTGTTTGAGCTTTACAATCTTGTTCTATAAAGTCAAGAATTCATATCGGTAAATTTTCATGATTTTTGAAAGTGTATTGAACAAGATTCGGGCATAGAAGCACTCCTTCAAGAGTTCAGGTAATTTTTGAGAGCCGATATCTCACGATCTGTTCTGTGAATTTGGATGAATGTCACAATCTTGTTCTATGAAGTCCCGAATGCTTATCGGTAAATTTTCATGATTTTTGGAAGTGTTTTGGTATGTGAATCAGAGGTGCAAATTTGAGCTCAAAAGCACTCCCTCCGATATCTCACGATCTGTATTCTGATTTTCTATAGAACATCACAGTCTTGTTCTATAAAGTCAAGAATGCATGTCGGTATATTTTTATGATTTTTGAAATTGTTTCAATATGTTAATCAGAGGCGCAAATTTGGGCTCAGAAGCACTCCCTCAGAAATTTGGGCAATTTATAAGACTCGATATCTCACGATCTGTTATGTGAATTCATATAAACGTCACAATCTTGTTGTATGAAGTCCAAAATGCATATCAATAAATTTACATGATTTTTGAAAGTGTTTTGATGTGTTAATTAAAGGTGCAAATTTGGGCTCAGAAACACTCCTTCAGGAGTTTGGATAATTGTTGAGAGCCGATATCTCACTATCTGTTTTGTGATTTTGTAAAAAACTTCACAGTCTTGTCCTGTGAAGGCAAGAATGCATGTCAGTAAATTTTTATGATTTTGGAAAGTGTTTTGATATGTTAATCAGAGGTTCAAATTTGGGCTCAGAAGCACCCCTTCAGAAGTTCAGGAATTTATGAGACCCGATATGTCATGATCTGTTCTGTGAATTTCTATGAACGTCACATTCTTGTTCTATGAAGTCCAGAATGCATATCGGTAAATATTCATGATTTTTGAAAGTGTTTTGATATGTTAATTAAAGGTGCAAATTTGGGCTCAGAAGCACTCCTTCAGGAGTTCGGGCAATTTTTGAGAGCCGATATCTCATGATCTGTTTTGTGATTTTAAATAAAACATCACACTCTTGTTCTATGAAGTCAAGAACGCATGTTGGTATATTTTTATGATTTTTGAAGGTGTTTTGATATATTAATCAGATGTGCAAATTTGGGCTCAAAAGCACCCCTTCAGAAGTTTGGGCAATTTATGAGACTCGATATCTCACGATCTGTTCAGTGAATTTGTATGAACGTCACAATCTTGTTCTATGAAGTCAAGAATGCATGTCGGTATATTTTTATGATTTTTTAAGGTGTTTTGATATGTTAAACAGAGGTGCAAATTTGGGCTCAGAAGCACTCTTTCAGGAGTTCGGGCAATTTTTGAGAGCCGATAACTCACGATCTGTTCTGTGAATTTGTATGAATGTCACAATCTTGTTCTATGAAGTCCATAATGCTTATCGGTAAATTTTCATGATTTTTGGAAGTGTTTTGATATGTGAATCAGAGGTGCAAATTTGGGCTCAAAAGCGCTTCATCCGAAGTTCGAGCAAATTTTGAGAGGCGATATCTCACGATCTGTTTTGTGATTTTGTATAAAACATCACAGCCTTGTTCTATGAAGTCAAGAAAGCATATCGGTAAATTTTCATGATTTTTGAAAGTGTTTTGATATGTTTAATTAGAGGTGCAAATTTGGGCTCAGAAGCATTTTTCAGGAGTTCGAGCAATTTTTGAGAGCCGATATCTGACGATATGTTTTGTGATTTTGTATAAAACATCACAGCCTTGTACTATGAAGTTAAGAATGTATTTCGGTAAAATTTCATGATTTTTGAAAGTGTTTTGATATGTTAATTAGAGGTGCAAATTTGGGCTCAGAAGCACTCCTTCAAGAGTTCGGGCAATTTTTGAGAGTCGATATCTCATGATCTGTTTTGTGATTTTGTATAAAACATCACAGTCTTGTTCTATGAAGTCAAGAATGCATGTCGGTAAATTTTTATGATTTTTGTAGGTGTTTTAATATGTTAATTAGAGGTGCAAATTTGGGCTCAGAAGTCCCCCTTCCGAAGTTTGTGCAATTTATGAGACCCGGTATCTCATGATCTGTTCTGTGAATTTGTATGAATGTCACAATCTTGTTCTATGAAGTCCATAATGCATATCGGTAAATTTTCATGATTTTTGAAAGTGTTTTGATGTGTTAATCAGAGGTGCAAATTTGGGCTCATAAGTAATCCCTCAGCAGTTTAGGCAATTTTTGATAGCTGATATCTCACGATCTGTTTTTTGATTTTAATGAAACTTCACATTCTTATTCTATGAAGTCAAGAATGCATGTTGATAAATTTTCATTATTTTTAAATGTGTTTTGATATGTTAATCAGAGGTTCAAATTTGGGCTAAAAAAAAAAAAATCAAACCGTATGGAATATATGCGGTCTGAATTTTTAAATCAAAAAAAATATATTACATACCGTAAGGAATATTTACGGTTTGAATTTTTAATTGAAACCGTAAATAATCTGTACGGTTTGGGCAAAAATAAAATGTTGACAAAAATGTGGTTATTTATAATAAAATATTTTTAAATTTGGGTATTTTTAAAAAACTCGGGTTTGAAGAAGTGTAGTAGTATCTCTATATGTCAAGATAATAGGGTATTTACAGCCCTTATAAAACACTCCAATTGAAGGTGTTTGAAGCACCGTAGTATTATCTTCAGATGGCAACATAATAGGGCATTTACTACCCTAATTGGACAATCTAATTAATAGTATTTGGAGCACTCTTGTAGTGGCTTTATATGGCAAGATAATAGAGCATTTACATCCCAATACAACACTCAAAATGAATGTGTTTGGCGCATTCTTGTAGAGTTTATATATGGCAAGATAATAGGGCATTTACGACCCTTGTACAACACTTCAATTGAATGTGTTTGGAGCATTGTAGTTGTCTCCAGATTGTAGGATAATAGAGCATTTGCATCCCTAATATAACACTCCAATTGATGGTGAATAGAGCACTCTAGTAGTGTCCCTATATGGCAAGTAAATAGGTCATTTACAGCGCTAATACAACACTCCAATTCAAGGTGTATGGAGCACTCTTGTAGTGTCTCTATATGGCAAGATAATATGACATTTATAACCCTAATACAACACCCGAATTGAAGGTGTTTGGAGCATTCTAGTAGTGTGTCCAAATGGTAATATAAGAGTTTGTAACCCAAATAAAACAGTCTAATCAAAGGTATTTTGAGCACTCTAGTAGTGTCAGTAGATGACAAGATAATAGGGCATTTACAACCCTAATTCAATAATCTAATTGATTGTTTTTGGAGCACTCTAGTAGTGTTTCCAAATGGCAAGATAATATAACATTTATAACCCTAATTCAACACTCTAATTGATAGTGTTTGGAGTATCTCTATATGGCAAGATAATAGAGCATCTACAACTCCAATACAACACTCCAAAATGAATGTATTTGGAGCACTCTAGTAGTGTCTCCAGATAGGCACTATAGAGACACTATAATAGTGTCTCAAGATTGCAAGATGGGCATTTATAACCCTAGTTCAATACTCCAATTGATGGTGTTTAGGGCACTCTAGTAGTGTCCCTTTATAGCAAGATAATAGGGCATTTACAACCCTAAAACAACACTCTAATCAAAAGTGTTTGGAGCATTCTACTAGTATCTCTAGATGGTAAGATAATAGGGCATTTACAACCCTCATACAACACTCCACTTGAAGGTGTTTGGAGCACTCTAGTAGTATCTCTATATGGCAAGATAATATGGCATTTACAAGTCTCATACAAGACTCCAATTGAAGGTGTTCGGAGAACTCTAGTAGTGTCCCTATATGGATAAATAATAGGGCAATTACAACTCTAATATAATACTCCAATGAAGGTGTTTCAAGCACTATAGTAGTGTTTCTATATGGCAAGATAATAGGACATTTCCAAGTCCAACCCTAATACAATACTCTAATTCAAGATGTTTGCAGCACACTATTAGTGTCTCTATATTTCAAGATAATAGAGTATTTAAAACCTTAATAAAACACTCCAATTGATGGTGTTTGCGACACTATAGTAGTGTCTTTATATGTCAAGATAAAATTGCATTTACAACCCTAAAACAAGACTCCAATTGAAGGTGTTTATAACACTCTAGTAATGTCTCCAAATGGCAATATAGTAGCACATTTACAATGCCAATACAACACTCCTATTAAAAGTCTTTGCAGCACCCTAGTAGTTTCTCCAAATGGCAAGATAATATGACATTTATAACCTTAATTGATAATGTTTGGAGTACTCTTGTAGTTTCTCCATATGGCAAGGTAATAGAGCATTTACAACCGAATACAACACTCAAAATGAATGTGTTTAGAGCACTCTAGTAGTGTCTCTAGATGGGCACTATAGAGACACTACAATAGTGTTTCCAGATTGCAAGATAATAGGGTATTTACAACCCTAGTACAACACTCCAATTGATGGTATTTAGAGTACTCTAGTAGTGTCTCTTTATAACAAGATAATAGGGCATTTACATCTCTCATACAACACTCCAATTGAAGGTGTTAGCAACACTCTAGTAGTGTCTCTTTATGGCAAGATAATAGGGCATTTACAACCATAATACAACACTTCAATTGAAGGTGTTTATAGCACTCTAGTAATGTCTCTAGATGACAAGGTAATAGCTCATTTACAACGCAAATACAACATTCCTATTGAAAGTCTTTGCAGCACTCTAGTGCTGTCTCCAGATGACAACATAAGAATATAATTGCAACCCCAATAAAGCACTTCAATTGAAGGTTTTTCCAGCAGTCTAGTAGTTTCTCCAGATGGCAAGATAATATGGCATTTACAACCCCCAATACAACACTCCAAATGAATGTATTTGGAGCACCCTAGTAGTTTCTCTTATAAATGACAAAATAATAGGGTTGTGAATTGATTGTAAAGTAAAAGATTAGGGATATACATTTTATTCGCTCTGATTACACCCAATTATCTGGACGAGTTGGTCTATCATGTCTAGGATTTCTTTTTTTGGTACGCTCTGGATGGGATGGTCTATCTTGTCCAAGGTTTTTTTTTATTTAGATAATTAACGATCATGTGTAGGTTATGATTAAGATGAAATGGATGGGCTAGTCTAACCAGTCTGGTGGATGGAAATTTCTATACCGCTAGCCATGCGTACATGATCAACAAAACATGTATGGTCGGCCATGGGTGTGTGTGCCTAGCCATGCGGCGGGGGCTCACCTTTCTTCTGCCTCCGAAAAATAAGGGGTACGTAATTATGTTTCATTTGTGTTCTTTCGTGCAATTTAATAACCTTCTTAAAAAAGCAATATGGATCTATTGGCTTATATCAAGCTTCTAAATAGCTATAGCAGTGCTATAACTACGCTATAGCTTTTTTGAATCATAAACACTAACCTATCAGATAAATTTGCGCTAACTCAGCTATGACCGCTATAGCTATAATAGCTGACCACTATTACCGTTATATGAGACCCGCTATAGCTACCGCTATGCTACATGGTTTTTTTTTTTGCAATTTATATGGACTTCTGTGCTTCTATTCTTATTTCTAATGCTATATGGTCTTCTACGATAAGTATACTAAACTAAACAATATGCTTCTATTTTTATTTGTGATTTATTCTATCATTCTATATCGAAAAATATTCAAATACTAATTCTTCATTTTGATTACTCTTTTTATAGTATTTGTAAAATTATTATCGTTCGTTTCAATTGAAAGCTGATTTTGATTACTATTATAATTATAAAATGTTTAAATATGTATATTGACTTCATTTACCTTATAAAATTAATTACTCTTTGTCTATTATAATATGTAATACCATGAAGTATAAACTATTAAATAATGTTACTTTTTAGATTGTTTTTCCTTCTTATTTGCGTAATTGATAAAAAAGTATAGACTTAGATTAGTTGTCATTTAGTTGTTACATCAATTCTCTAATATTGATTATGTTGATAATTAGTAGAAATATAGAATATAAAATTTGAAAAGGGAAAATCGCTATGTGTGATAGCTTCCGCTATAGCTACGCTATTCGCAATAGCTTTTTTTTTTTGTCTCTCCGCTATGCCGCTATAATCGCTATATAGAACCTTGGCTTATATACATCTATGTTCTTATTCATGGCTTCAAAGAGGACGTACGCTATTTTCCGTCACAAGGTCTCTATTTTTTTTTTCTGTTTTCTTTATAAGGTAGCTAGAATATTATCTTACTATTTTGAGGCCTGCCAATAAAACCCCATGTTTTGTCTCTCTAGATCAATGTCGTTGATTCTTCATTAACATTGTTGATTTTATCAATTATGTTTTAAAAATGTCAATACATAAGAATATGTGTTATCGTGAGGATAAAAATTGACTATTATCAACAATATGTGTTATAGCTGTAATAGATAAGAATATGAGTACGAACAAAGAAATTATACTTCTTCAACGAATTGTTATTAACAATAAGAGTATCCGTAAAATTACCAACATAATTAAGCAATTTTATTCTTACATATAAAACAAATTCTTATAGTATGGTATCTATCTTCTTCGCAAAATATAACAACAAATATTAAATTTTGAGTTTAGATTCGGATCATACAATCTGCTTAGACACAAATATTAAAGGAGTAACGTGCATTCCACCTTAATTGGGCCGGATTGGTCCGGATTCTGATTGGTCGGTCTTGATCTAAACTCAAAGTTTTGATCAGTTACCACAAAGGATGCAAACTCATGAAAAAGGCGAAATGCTGGTTGTGTGGATGCAGCCAGTCTCCGATTTAAAATTAATTATAATAATATAATAAATAATAGATAATAAATTATGTTATTTAACTCCATATAAAGTTTGAATTTGTTGTTTGAATTTAGTTACTTTTTCTATCTGAATTCTGTTTTTGGTGTCATCACCAGTTAGTTACACCCAACCTTTTAAGAGGTTTTGCTAACTATAGATTTCTTTTCTTGATTGAACAACTCTTGGCTTATACATGTGAACTGTTTTCTTAACTGTATCTTCAAAGTGCATCGTTACATTCCGCTAATGTAACTTATTTCACATCATTATATAATCAATGCAAATTAAAATACCCAAATAAATTAACTAAACAAGAGAGAAGAACACCCGAGCCAAAATCTATCTTCTAGGCCAACATGGAGTCCCGTCATGTTTTGGTCGTGTTATTTCTCTCCACCATATTTCTAGGGCTCTTCACATCAAATTGTGCGGGAGATATTCTGGATTGCGACCATGGCAGAAAGTGCTGGAACAAATGCATAAGGAGGCATTGGGTAATCTATTGCAATTTTTTTTGCCCACCCGATTGCGACGCACCATGGATTCCTTTATGGGGACATGAAGGTATACTTGATCGATATATCTTTTATATTTACAAGTCTTTAATCTTTGTGAAATATTTATTTGATAATTTTTAATGTAATTGTTAATGTGAAAAATTGAAATATTTTTCATCACATGATAAGGTGAGTATACAATTTCATGCAATTCAAAGATAGGTTAGTCCCCTCTCTTTCTATAAATATTTAAGAGGGGTTGATTAAACAAGGTGAGTATACAATTTCATGCAATTCAAAGATAGGTTAGTCCCCTCTCTTTCTATAAATATTTAAGAGGGGTTGATTAAACAACTCTTGACTTTTTAGGATTGTTTTTGTAAAATCTTAGTTTCAGTTCTGATGTTTTCTGTATTGTATCTGTTAATTTTAGTTTGTTAATTTTAGTTTGTTGGGTTAGGTTCAATATTTATTTATATATATAGATGCAGGGGTGACAAAAATTGATATACATTACTAATCCACAATTAGGAAAACTTTTTTGAAATGTTTAACAAAATTGACAGGAGTATTACATATAACGCAATATAAATACCTATTTCAATAATATTTTATTGTTGGTCCTTGTGAATTTTGTTTGTGATGATGATAATTTTCATTTTAATATATTCAATACCACAACAATTTCGGATTTTCCATCAGGAAATAAGGAAAGTTGAGGATATTCTTGAAATTTCTATATTTATTAAAATTAAATTAAATCGAAATCAAACACTAATAATAATTTAATAAAGGATCACCTATTTCTTGTAAGCAATTAGAACCACATATTTAACAGAAAATGATGCTTTTGTTTAAATTTGCAGATAAAATTTGAGGGAGGAACGGTGGTGCCCTCGCTCCAGCTCCTTAGCCATACGCAGCAAGTCCTTTAGCAATAAATTGTTGACATATGGAGTTGCATCCTGAATTCTTCCAAATTTTATATATATATATATGAACTAGCTTTTTATGATTTTGTTATATATGCAATGAGGGAATAAAAAAAGCTTGTGAAGTTTTATGCATGATTTGTTTAGAGAGAATTTCTAATGAATTCTTGTTATACATTATAAATTTTTGTTAATTTATAATGTACTTTTGCACAGTGTCAATAACACATGGTATTTATGATAAAATAGAACGTTAGTATTTCCAAAAATATAAAAGACAATAACTAATCAAATTTACTTCATCAATAACCATGTTACTTTTAGAAAATTAGTTCACTCCAAATCTAATTAGTTTACTTCAAAATGTAGCTCAGATGAACATTGTGCCAAAATAGATGTCGTTTTCAGTGATAGTATAATTACTGAACAGAATTGAGTGAGCTTGATTATTTTAAAAATAAAAATGAAAATAATTTATCACAAAAATATAAGGGTACCCGTCAAGGATCAAGGAGAAATAGATATATACATCAACAGATTCATTAATACTAGCTATTAAAAATCCTTTCTGACTCATTTCAACAAGAACCATTAAACGCAGGTCACCATTATCCATTAACAGATTATCAAAGTATAAGCACAACAATCACTTAAATTCAGACCAGCAGTGAGGACTAACGGCTAGTATAAATATAAATACCATGTTCAATAGTATAAAAATTATCATATTCGATAGTATAAAAATACCATAGTCAACAGTATAAGCATCGACTTCAATTACTTAAAAATAAATTTCACAATTGAAATTGTTTAGATCGATGTCTATTTATACTTACATTGTCGATTATTTAAACTGGAATGGTCTGATGCTTCAGCTTATAGTTAGGTGCTTATACTAATTTGCAAGAATATTTGTGCGATAAATTCAGCAGTAAAATGGATTTCAGAGAGATCATGCAGTCATTTGTATATCATGAATCAAATTATTGCGAAGGACATAACGGCAATTGCATAAATGTAAACATGTTGAGAAATAAAGGCCTCAGACCCGTGAGGGTATTTTCGTCATAGGCACTTTTTAGAAAAAAATAAAGAGCTCACACTTTAGGAGCTTCAATTTATTTATTTCTTTTTAGGGACTGTAGGGACTGTACCGCTATGATTTTTTACCGTTATAACTTTGGCTATATAAGCCATGTACACAGTAAAAGAGATAAATAAGAAATATATACAATATTTCATCATATCAAAAGCTCTCTAATCTCAAGTGTTAAAACCAACATGGTATCAGAGCCAGGTTCTGATCCAAACTGAAGCTTCTGCAAAATCTCTTCAAGATCCCTCAGCCAAGTAAAATTAAAAAAAAGGGGCACTGTCAAAATGGCAGAAATCCTTCCAGATCCAAGGGAAACCACCACAATAATCAGGCATCAAGCCGATTTCAATTCATCTCAAAAATTAACCAATATTCCTTTAAATGGAAAAAAACTATATACCATGGGCCAAAGCAGCCAGAGTTACTCTCAAAGCAAAAAGATTGCTCGGGTATGTCAATGGCAGCAAAAAAAGACCCACACAGGGGGAGGATGATTAAGAAGAGTGGGATATGATAGATAGCCAAGCAATGACATTAATTACCAATTCCATCGATCCACAACTATCTACTTCTTTTTGGACTTGCGAAACATCAGTCGAGCTGTGGCAAGCCATTGAGAAGCAATTTAGTAATCAAACAAGCCATTCTCAAATTTACCAACTAAAAACCGAAATAGTCCAAATCACTCAAGAATCAAGAGACATACCAGAATTAATCGGGCTTGTAATAGCCAAATACGAAGAGCTCAAATTATATAGACCACCAACCACTGACCTTAGTGTGCTTCAAGAAAGAGATGAAATGGACAGAATATACACTTTCCTGGCTACCCTTGATTCGAGTTATGAAGCCATTAGAGCTCAGATCCTCCTCTCCAAAGAGAAATTGACATTTGACGATGTCACAGCCCGTATCCGGCAAGAGGCAACAAGGCGAGTTGCAATGAAGACCTCCGACTTGAACCCGAAGCCGGAGGCTCATGCCTTCTCAGCCCAGCACCTCAATGCCAGAGGAAAGGGTAAGGGGGAGACCGAGAGATGCTCGCACTGTAAGAGGGATGGGCATACTCAGGAGAAGTGCTGGATCCTTCATCCCCATCTCCGACCCAAGAGAGCTGATCGGACTCAAGAGGTGGCGAAGAAGAAAATCTTCTTCAAAACCCTAGATCCGAAAGAAGGCGAGAGAAGGGGATTCGTCTCAGCGAAAGAGAAAGGAAATGGAGAAGAGAGGAGTAGCGACTCGCGTAATGAGTCGGGTCGGAGCGAAACAGACAGACTCGACCGACTCGAGTCTATGGTGTCTGTGCTACTGGGCCAGAAATTGGACCAAGGTCAAATTTCGTTTTTTCAAAATAGTAACCTTAAAACCAACCCAAGTTATAATCAATTCGGCCCAGAGCTTAAATCAGAAAACTTAGTGAACCAACAAAAAACTCAAGTCAGTGAGAAATTTCAAAAGGAAGACTGGACAATTAGGTGTTTAACTATAGGTTTGTCAACCAAAAATGCCCCTCAAAATTGTACCAAATGGGTTCTTGATTCCGGTGCTACCGATCACATGACCGGAAACAAAAATTTGTTAAAAAATTATCATCCAATCAATGATGACCAATATTTTACGGTGGCCAACAATGAAAAAATCAAAATTAAAGGATGGGGCATGATTAGCATTTTCTCAAAAAGATTTCTTCAAGATATTTTTTATGTTGAGAATTGCTCAGTAAATTTATTATCTATTAGTAAACTTGCTAAAGAATTGAATTGTGAAATTATTTTTAAAGAAAAAAATGTTGTTTTTCAGGATCTATTCACCAAGGAGAAGATTGGTGAAGGTTTCTTAGAAAATGGATTATATTTTTTGAATAGCAACAAGTTTATTTTCAATACTACGAAAAATGAAGATTTAAGTGAGCTTTGGCACAAGCGAGTGGGACACCCTTCCGACAAGATACTTAAACTCATGTTTAATTTTACTAATATTGATTGTAGCAAGTGTGAAGTTTGTAAGCTTGCCAAGCATACAAAACTTCCTTTTTGTAACTCAAATTCAAAGAGTAATGAAATTTTTGAGCTAGTTCATTCCGATGTGTGGGGACCCGCTCCCGTAAATTCTTACAATAACTTTAGATATTATGTTATATTTATAGATGATTTTTCAAGAACAACTTGGATGTATTTAATGAAAAATAAAAGTGAAGTTTTCTCTCACTTTCAAACATTTGTAAATTTTGTAGAAACTCAATTTAATAAAAAAATTAAAATTTTTAGAACGGACAATGGAACGGAATTTGTAAATCAAAATTTCTTGGATTTTATAAAACAAAAAGGAATTATCCATCAAACTTCTTGTGTTTATACTCCTCAACAAAATGGTATTTCCGAGAGAAAAAACCGCCATCTACTTGAGATGACAAGAACACTTTTATTTCAAAATAACATTCCAAAGTTTCTTTGGTCGGAAGCCGTTCTCACCGCAACTTATCTAATAAATAGGTTGCCTAGTGCCATTCTAGATTTTAAATGTCCAATCGAGATACTTTATAATAAAAAACCGAATCTCGATCATTTGAAAGTTTTTGGTTGCATTTGCTTTGTTCATAAAAATAAAATAGATAAATTGGATTTCACCTCAACCAAAGCCATTTTCGTTGGTTACTCTCTTGAAAAAAAAGGATTTAAGTGCTATGATCCGAAAACAAAAAAACTCTACATCTCAAGAGATGTAACTTTCCTAGAAAACAAACCATTTTATGATAAAAATGAAGAAAATCACTCTAATAAATTATTGTCAAATGAGTTTGTTATACCTTGTGTTACTAATCCAGAAAGGAGAGAAACTCTTCTTGAAAATGTTGAGGTAGGTAATGAAGAATTTGAAGGAGATGAGCAATCGTCGGAAGAAACCGAGGAAAACGAGAGTTATGGAGAAGTCCAAACGGAAGAAATATCATTGAGAAGATCCAGTCGGCAAACTCAACCTTCTACAAGATTAAGGGATTTTGTCACATATTCGGTACAATATCCCATACAAAATTATATTTCCTATAATAATATTTCTCATGGTCATTATGCTTTTTTAAACTCCTTGTCAAAAATAGAAGAACCAACCAATTATGAGATAGCAAAATTGGATCCAAATTGGTGTAAAGCAATGAAAGAAGAACTACATGCTTTAGAAAAAAATCAAACTTGGGAGTTGTGTGAATTACCAAAAAATAAGAGACCGGTTGGGTGTAAATGGGTGTATAAAGTTAAATATAATTGTGATGGCACTATTGAACGGTACAAGGCTAGACTAGTAGCCAAAGGTTATACCCAAACATATGGTATCGATTATCATGAAACTTTTGCACCCGTAGCTAAAATGAGTACGGTGAGAATTCTTTTTTCCATTGCGGTTAATAAAAATTGGAATCTACACCAAATGGATGTAAAAAATGCATTTCTCCAAGGGACGCTTGAGGAAGAAGTGTATATGTCCTTACCCCCCGGTCACAAAAAAGAAGGAATTTCTAACTTTGTTTGTAGGTTAAAAAAATCAATCTACGGACTAAAACAATCTCCAAGGGCATGGTACGGTAAACTTAACCATTTCTTATTATCTTGTAATTTCAAGATGAGTCTAGCTGATTCATCCTTGTTTACCAAGCATAATTCAAACGGTACCACTGTGGTTTTGGTTTATGTCGATGACATAATCATAACCGGGGATAACCAAAATGAAATTGAAGGTGTTAAAAGAAATTTAAAACAAAAATTTGAAATAAAGGATTTGGGCAAATTAAAATATTTTCTTGGGATAGAAATTGCCCATTCTACAAAAGGGCTATATCTATCACAAAGAAAATATGTTCTTGATTTGCTCAAAGAAACCGGAAAAATAGGGTGTAAACCGGCTAGCACACCAATTGACACCAATATAAAGCTCAATACCGAAGATGGTGAACCATTGAGTGATATTAACCAATTTCAAAGACTTGTAGGAAAATTAATTTATTTAACCGTAACTAGACCGGACCTTGCTTTTGCCGTGAGTCAAATTAGCAAGTTTATGCATGCACCAAGAACACCTCACTTAGATGCCATTGATAGAATATTAAAGTATCTAAAAGGTTCACCCGGAAAGGGAATTTGGATGAGGAAAAATGGTACTAATGCAATATGTGGCTATTCCGATGCAGATTGGGCCGGTAGCTTCGATAGAAAATCGACCACCGGTTTTTGCACATTTGTAGGCGGAAATTTAGTCACATGGAAGAGCAAGAAGCAAAATGTCGTGGCGCGATCAAGTGCAGAAGCAGAATATCGAGCCATGGCATCAACCGCAAGTGAACTGACGTGGATTAAGCAAGTGTTGACCGACTTGAATGTAAAGGCCTATGAACCAATGCAAATGTTTTGTGACAATCAAGCGGCAAGACACATTGCGGCAAATCCAATCTTTCACGAGCGTACCAAACACATTGAAGTGGACTGTCACTATATCCGAGAAAAAATTCAAGCTCAAGAAATTGAAACTCCATTTGTCAAGAGTGAAGATCAATTAGCGGATATATTTACGAAAGGATTGAGCTCTAAGGTTTTCGAGAATATTTCATGCAAGCTAGGATTATATGATCTCTATAATCCTAGCTTGAGGGGGAGTGTTGAGAAATAAAGGCCTCAGACCCGTGAGGGTATTTTCGTCATAGGCACTTTTTAGAAAAAAATAAAGAGCTCACACTTTAGGAGCTTCAATTTATTTATTTCTTTTTAGGGACTGTAGGGACTGTACCGTTATGATTTTTTACCGTTATAACTTTGGCTATATAAGGCATGTACACAGTAAAAGAGATAAATAAGAAATATATACAATATTTCATCATATCAAAAGCTCTCTAATCTCAAGTGTTAAAACCAACAAAACAGAATCTGGGAACTGACAACACCACCTCGAATAGAAAATGTCTATCAATAAACAAATTACAAACAAATGATGCTTAAAAGTGCATCAAATGCTTTTGAGATCAAATCAAGGAGAATTATCCAATTTTATCGCAAAATAACCACTCTGACGTATTAAATAGGAACTTCGTCAAAATATCTTACCTAATATGATTTACATGCAGAGAATAACATAACAAATAACAAGTTAGATGCAACAAATCAGAATCCAACGGCTTTTATGCAAGCAACAATTATGTTATATATTTCTAAATATAATAACTAATAATGATAAACAACACAAAGATACTCTTAATTAATTCTCAAAGGTGTTGACTCTTGTGTCAAGGATTAGGGACTAGCCAGATTGGGCAACATAATCGGTCGGGGAAATACTGAGGAGGGATCCACTTAGCACAATATATAGCCATGAAAATATAAAATATCTAATTAAATAATGAGGAGGGATCCACTTAGAACATTTTATAATTAATAACACCTTACAACAAAATTTTTTCAAAATCCATACAGTTGAACAAACCAGTTCAACATAATCTCTATATTAAAGTGTGTTTAGAGATCAAATTTTAAACTTTTGTAATGTTTTTTTTTTACTATTTGTTAAGTATTTTAGACAATTGAATTTTGTACTCAAATTTTGTGTAAGGATCAACTCAAAATTTTAGATATCTCAGACTCAGAGGATGTGAATTCAACTGTAGTGGGGAAAAATGGTCCCTGTTGTGCTCCACAGGCGAACGTAACATTTCTTGATGAACTACAAGCTATCATTATTAAATTTGTTATAAAATAGAATTCATGTGGATGTTTATTTTATAACACTCAATATTAATTCTCTTTTCATTGCCTCATTACTCTACTACTATGGTTCATTCTCTCATTAATTATTGTAATAACTCTTCATGTACAATTTCTAGTCTATAAATAGAGCATTTGTAAATAGAGAATGAACACTTACAAAACACACAAAGGAAGAGAATAAAATTATGTTATTGCTCTCTCTATTTTTTTTTTTTTTTGTTATTTATTTTACTTTTGTTGCAACTTCATTTTAATTTTACAACACGTTATCAGTACGATTTGTTTGGAGGAAGATGCAAAGTTATTATGTAAATAATTTGCGTGATTAATTATTATATCTTTCATTAATTTAAATTCTATTTAATTTTTTTATTATATCTGCTTTAGTTTATAAGAATCATTCCTTGAAGTTAATGATGGAATAATAATAAAAAATTATTATCACAACTAAAAGTTTCTCAAGAACCTGAAGTTTGTTTTACCCGAATAGAATAATAACTTTAAGTTATTCTTAGAACTATTTTTCTGTGTAGTTGTTTCGACCTAGTTCCGGTCAGAAACTATCTGTTTTGGCCTTTGCTGAACATACTATTTTTTTGCGCAGTTGTTTCGGCCTCAATTTCGTCCAGGAAATGTCTATTTTGGCTTTGAAAGAACATACTATTTTTCAGCAATTCCAAGAACTACCTGGAATTGAATCTATTTCATCCCGAAACTTTATGTTTCGTCCAGGAACTATTTCGGTTTTGTTCTTCACATAATATGAACTATTTTTATTTAGAACTTCAAGTTCTATTAGAAATTTTAGTATAAAATTAATATAATAACTAGTAGTTATTATAGGGCACTGGATGAATAATAACCTAAGTTATTTCCAATTAAAAACATGAAGTTTTATTAGAAATTTTCATATAAAATCAATAAAATAACCAGAAGTTATTATAGGTCACTAGATGAAAATATGAACAGAAGTTATTTCAAATTAAATTCTACAATTGTGCAATCAAGCAATTTAATAACTGGAAGTTATTAAATAAATATTTTCTTATAACCTAAAGTTATATAATATTAATGTTGGCTTTGGAGCCCTTGTCTTGTTCGTTTGACTAGATTTGCAAAATATACATAAATTATATTTTACAGTTTTCCTTCTTGATGTGCAGGTTCATGTCAACTGAAGGTTCAATAAATACACATTAAGGATGAATTGATGAACTACAATACAACATTAAGGATGTAGTCAAGAAGCACAAGACATTGGATAGCAAAAGTATTAACTCAAGATTAAGGATAACGTATATGTAAGATTGGTAAAATAAGCTTGAGATTGACCTAAGTGAGGCCTATCGTTGTAACGGTCCAGTGACTGTTACAATGGAATAAATAAATCTTGTATAAATCTCGTGATGCAAAAAATAGTTTTTAGCATCACCGAACGCTAACCATTCTAGAGGATTTTCGTGGTGGGTACCGTGGTCACGGTCAATGACCATTATCAACAATAACCACCGTTATACTCCAAACCGCTCAGATTAACCTACCGTTATAACGGTCCCTTGTACCGTTGCAATGGTCAGCACCACTTACTTTCTTTTTATCAACTCTCTATAAATAGAAGCTATACCAAGGTTTGGAGTATTACTCTAGCCGCCTCCAACTTCAATATTTCGTATTTATAGATCTAGAAAAAGCTGTTGTTGCTTGTGCACTCCAACTTCAATATACACAATCAATCTGAAGCTTATTCAATCAATCAACCAACTCCTAGAGTGATCCTGCGTAATTGAATCATTTACTACTTTGAGTCTTGTGCTCATCTAGCAATCCTTGAGTCCTCGCGAATCATATTGTCTTGTTAGGGCTGTGTGACTTCCCTGAAGAATTGTAAGAGTTCATCGGTTCCACCTTGTACTCCTTTCTCATTGGATAAAGAAAGGCGCGCCATCTCGAAGGTCATGGGTCTTAGAGACGTAGGTGTTAGTGCCGAACTCCGTAAATAACTCTCGTGTCAAGTGTCTCTAAACTCTACTATTTACTTTACTTTACATTTAGTTTCCACCAAGAATAACTCATAGACATGCTAGTACATTATTACTTAGATCAAAAATATAAAAAGTTCTATTCACCCCCCCTCTAGGTGCCTTTGGGACTAACAATTAACCTGAAGTTATTAATATATTTAAATTTATTTATTCAATTTACATATTATTTTACTTACTTTTATTTATCTCCATTTTAATTTATCATTACTTGAAGTTATGACATTCATAACTTGAAGTCATGACATTAATAACCTAAAGTTAATACGTATCTATTTTGTAGTACATATGGCAAATCTCACAAAGTTTGAATTTATCTCCTATTTCATTTTTCATAACTTGAAGTTATGGTAGTAATAACATGATGTTATAAATAAGTATTAATGAAAAATGAATAATAAAAAATAAAAATGTCCGAAAGATGTTTGTTACAGATGTGGGATGGCAAATCATTGGTCACGTATCTGTCGTACATCAAAGCATTTTATTGAGCTTTATTAAGCCTCAACCAAGAAAAAAAAAAGAAAAAAAAAGTGGAAACTAATTTTTTAGAAAATTACTACAAAAATGAATGCCATATGGATACACATCTTAATATATTAGATTTGTTCCAGAATATGAATGAAGAAATATATATTATTACTTAGGGATAAAATATAGTATAGAAGTTTATGTTAATGTTTAATAAAAATTTAGTTTACTTTTAAATTTTTATATGCAAATAAGTTTAATGAATAAAAGTAGTTTATTCTTGCATTTTAAAGGAAAATGACTGACGCAATTATAAGCAATAAAGGTTCACGTCTAGTAGATAGTGGAACAACTAATACCATATTGAAAAATAAGAAATACTTTTCATAATTGTATTTTGGTGAGACTAATATTCACACGATATCTAGCACAAGTAATTTAATAGAAGACTTTGAAAAAACTTGTATTTTGTTACATGAAGGAACAAAATTAATAATAGAGGATGCATTATATTCAAGTAAATCTAGAAGAAATATACAAAGCTTTAAAGATATTTGATAGAATGGTTATCATATTGAAATTATGAATGACAAAATTATGAATATCTTCATATCACATCTATAAAGAATGGCCAGAAGATCATAATTGAAAAGATGCAAGCAATATCCTCTGGACTATGCAGTACTTATATAAGTAGAATATAATCAAATATGGTTGCTAACCTGAAGTTAATTGTTATTAACTAGAAGTTAGTTGTTATTAACCCAAAGTTAATTTATCCAAAATTATTTACATTATGGCATGATAGAATGATTCATCTAGGAAATATCTTGATGAAGAGAATAACTGAAAGTGAAAATGGGCATTTCCTAAAGGACTCGAAGATCCTATTATGAAAAATGTGACATGCAAAGCATGCTCTCTTGAAAAATAAATTACTAGGTCGTCTCCAAATAAAGTTAGACTTGAAGTTCCTTCATTTTTAGAAATAATTAAAAGAAATACATGTGTACCTATTACATCTCCATCTAGACCGTTTAGATATTTTATGGTGTTAATTGATACATCAACACGCTGGTCTCATGTCAGTTTGTTTGCAACAAGAAATGTTGCATTTGCTACACTATTAGAACAAATTATCCAATTGAGAGCTAATTTTCTGAATTATCAAATTAAAAGAATCTGACTTGATGATGAAGGTGAGTTTACTCCTCAGGCCTTTAATGATTATTGCATATCTATTGAAATTACGGTAGAATCTCCAGTGGCTCATGTTCATACACAAAACGATATAGCAAAATTATTGATTAAAAAATTACAATTAATTGCTAGACCATTACTCATGAGGTCTAGTTTATCGTCTTCCGCATGGAGACATGCCGTATTACATGCCGCTGCATTAATTAGATTAAGACTCACTTCTGATCATAAATATTCCCCATTGCAATTGGTCTCCAGAAGAACCATATTTGTCATATCTAAAGGTATTTGTTTGTGCAGGATATGTTCCAATTTCTTCTCCACAAAGCACAAAAATGAGACCTCAAAAAAGATTGGAAATTTATATTGGTTTTAACTCTTATTCTATTATTAAATATTTAGAACCATTAACATGAAATGTTTTTACAGCAAAATTTGATGATTTGCTAATTCAAACACATCTAAATATAGACTAGTAGTCCGGAATAGTCTTTAACCAGGTTTAGCATTATTTTTTACCTCATCCAAAAATATGTCTCTAGGATTTTCAGTACAAGGTATATATGGACCGAATGGGTTTCTTATATGGTGAAGAAATGAATTTTTCTTCCAAAATAAATTGAACACAATAATAGTTGTGACCAAAAATCAAAATAATATATGTCCTGAAAAGCTAGAAATCAATACCGTATCATATAATGTAACCTAAAAATTTGGGCGACATGTTAGCTAGACGAAGGCAAGCATATACCAACAGAAATACTTAGCAATAATTGGTAAAGATCTATGGGAATTGAAACTTTTTTTGGTGGGAAATATAAAAGTGTTTCCAATTTCGAAGTAGAAAAAGCCAAGCATCAATGGAGGCTGCAATATCGCCATTTTTCGTTCCTTCTTATTTCCACCAATTTTAACGATAATAAATTTTCTGATTAACAGAGTACTGACAATTATATATGAAATTATACAATGTAAATTTTAACAATATAATTAGCAAATTTGGTAGAACATAAGGTCCCAATTCTTAGATGCAAAGAGATTGACAGAACTTTCTTCTCTACAAATTTATCTATTTATTATATTTTTGACGAAATATCATAAATGGAAAGCATTAACTCATTGGGATATCCTAAGAATAAGTTTATAGGAGTTAAATTTGTCTATATTAATGAATTTGGTATTGGTGAACAAGTAATCCTTCTATTAACAAATAGATGCAAAACAATGTAATTTTCCAAATAAAGTACACTGTGAAAAACTTTGAAGATTAAAACTTGTATGGGTGAAATGAATTATCGAAATACACATGTTTATTTCGTCTATTCATTTAAATAAAAAAAAAACATACAAATATAATATGACTTTTATTTTTGAACTTGATTACTATAAATATATTTTTATAAAAACGTAATTCAAAAGAACAGAATAATAAAATTGGAGTTTCAAACACTAATAAACGACAGTACAGCATATGCTCCACATTCACTAGTTAACGCACGTCCAACTAACAAATTAGATTGGTAGCAACCAAGCAAATTTCATGAAGGAAATTAAAATTTTCAAAAGAAAATAATAATGATAAACAATACTATACAAAGATGCTTTCAAACTTGTCCATCTAATGGTGTCAAGGATTTGTGGCAAGCCAGGTTGGGGCAACATCAAAGGAGAATAAATTATGAAATGGATAATATCTAGCCGAGCATTTGGTAACTATGTTATAGGTTTCTACATCATTCCGTCCAATTCGGTAGGTAGCATGTGTGAAGTAAATAGCATTTGGGGTGCAACCAGAAAGTTGGATTGGATCAATAACAATAGGCGAATTGTTACCAATAAAAAATGCAAGGCTATTAATATCCTTACACTCAGAATAAATTCCCTCCTCAAAATCAAGCTTGTGGACGACAACATTTGTGGTGGCCTTTGGAAGCATCATCTCTTCTTTATACCGTTGTAAGAGCAACAGTTCTCCTTTCAGGTCTATAATAAAATACTTGCAAGCTTTTCCAATCATTGGAACTTGATGCTGAAGCCGTATGAGTTTTGGATTCGGACCAACATCAACAACAAAAATTTTATGAGAACAAATATATCCAACAGCATAAAATTTTCCTTTGAAATATATAATGTCATTAACTACGACATCATATTGGCATATAGGTAATGTCCATGTTAGATCACCTCGTCTCCAAAAAACTACAGTTTGATAATAACCATCGATTACCATCACCGTAAAATCTGAACTCTCACTGGGATCATGATCCAAGATAACCTTGTACACCATGTCATGATGACGACCTTTAAAGACATCTTTATTGTTAAAATTAAGAGGAGGTAGGTTGTAGCATTCCTGGGTAAATGGATTAAGCATTCGGATGTTCAAAGTGATGTCTACAGTGAAGAGCCAACCAAATGAAGAACCACACACGAATTGCCCTTGCAGCTTGGGTATGTCTATGTAGTAATGTTTGTGATCAGAAAGGTTGAAGAACATACGCTTTTTGGTGGCAATATGTTCACCCAGCACCAACCATGGCAGTTGCTGAGCTGGACGATGATGTTTTTCTCTTGCCGCCGTGCACCAATTCCGACATACAGCACCGAATCGATAATAATCAGGTATGCTTAAGAAGCTAATTAGATACCCAAGCACGTCATTGGGGAGCTCCGACCAGTTTGGTGTCGACATTTGGTGCAACACCTGTCGTTCCTTCACTCTGAATTATAATTAATAAAATCATTGTCGTAACTGTCATCCATCTGTTTGCCTAAACCTTCCTTCTAGATTTAAAGTCCTCACATACCTGTTGTTGTTACTATAGCTGCGTTTGGAAGGTTGATAGGAGTTGTTAGCAAGTTTGTTCTTGTGTTGGCGTACCACTGTCATCCAGCCTTCTCCGGTTGGAATCGCCCCATTTTCCCTCCAGCTCTTGTATCAATTACACTGCTTTGAGAGGATTCCAATATCATACATAAAGTTTTGATAAGGAATAAAAGCTACATTATTCATACAATATGATTGTGCACAAACCAACGCAACACATATAATTAAAACTTTCAATAATAATCGTTATTAACGTAATAATAAATAGTAAAATAATACAAATAACATATAGTTCAAAATTATGCTTATTCAATGCATAATTTAATAATATTTAAAAAGTGTGTATGGACATGCACGTAAATAAAATTATATATATATATATATATATATATATGTTGTGCATGAGTTAAAATCAACATATATTTAGCACACGAGTTAAAATCTAATATGTATCAAAATAAATAACATATAGTTCGGTACTTTTAAGACTAGGCTCACCAACACGAGAGAATCTATGAAATTAAGGCTTACAAGAAAAACATATCGTATACCTAACAAAAAGCATGAGCAAGCAATTAAGGCTAGACACACCAACCTTTTGTGAGGGAACAAGAGCATAGAAGGTGCCGATTGGAGAGATATTTTAATCAATTGGTCGAGATCAGTGAGAATTATAAACTTGTCACGCCTATTTTAGAGAAGATATTTGTGAAAACAGAAATAGTTGAATGGTTAATTATTGAATTGCGAATTTATTCTGCAATACAATTTTATGTATATTTGTTTATACATGAGCTATAGTTAAATTAAAAGGCAGGAAATAAACATATAAGGTATGGTAGTAAGATCTGATATGGTGAAGAAATGGAAATAATATACACTTGATTTTCAGTATAAGGTATGAACCGAAGTATATGGGTTTTTTATGTGGTGAAGAAATGAGTTTTCTTCAAAAACAAATTCAAAATAAGATATGTCCTGGAAAGCTAGAAAACGAAACCATAGAACGTAACCTAAACGTTGCGTTGAAATAATAAACATGAGAAAGGTTAGACCTATCAACCAACCTTCTGTCATGGAAGAAATACTTACCAATTATTGGTAAAGATCTATGAGGATTGAAAAAAGCCAAGCATCAATGGCGGCTGTCAATCACCATTTTTCTTTCCTTTTTTTTTCCACTAATTTTAACGATATAATTTTTTTTCTGATCTGACTATTAATTCTGAAAATCACTATCGAGATATTCTATATTAAGAACGGTCCGGACACTAAATATATAACCTTTCTAGCATTTATGTCTTGTATATAAAATTTATACATTTTATATGCTAGAAATAGGTTTTCTATATTTAAACTACAATACGAAAATAAAGTAAACAACAAATGGAAGAATATCATTCATATATTTTTATTCAAAAAAAATTAGGTCACATATATCAGGTATCTTTCTTTTCAATTTGGTCACATAAAAATAGTTTTGAACACAAATTATGTTGATGCATCTTTCTTTTCTCTCCAGTTTTCTTTCATGTTTGTTACCACCTGTGCCACTACTGTCCCTTTAATTGTGGGAATATGAGGGAATTTCATGTTTACTTTAATATAAATAAATTGAATGATGCATCAACATAATTTGTGTTCAAAACTATGTTTATTCAATGCATAATATACTACTGTTTAAAAAGTATGTGCATGGACATGTAAACTCAATTATATATGTTACGCTTATTTTGGACATATTTAACAATTCATAATCAACATTTATTGAGCACATGAGTTAAAATCTAATTTGTACCAAAACAAATAACATCTAGTTCTGTTGTTTTAAGACAACATGAGAAAAATTGTGAAATTAAGGCCAACAAAAAACATGAATGAGCTAACAGGAAAAATTAAGACTAGACAAACCTACCATTTGTAAGGGAATAAGACCGTAGCAGAACATAAATGAGCTATAGTCAAATAAAAGGAAAAAATTGAAAGAATCTCCACTTGATTTTCAGTATAAGGTATGGACCGAATTAAATGGATTTTCAGTAGTCTTAAATTCAACACAATAATAGTTGTTACCCAAAATCAAAATAAGATATGTCTTCAAAGGCTAGAAAGCAATACCATAGAATGTAACCTAAAATGTTCCGCGAACTACAAAATAATTGTGTTGAAATAATAAACAATAGAAAGGATATACCTACCAACGTTTTGTTAGGGAACAACAACGTAGCAGAATTGCAGGTGCCAAAGAAATACTTAAGAGGATTGAAAGCCAAGCATCACTACTGGCGGCTGTCATATCACCATTTTTCCTTCCTTTTTATATCCACTAATTTTAACGATATAAAATTTATCTGATATGATCAAAATATGAAAATCACTATTAAATATAACCTCTCTAGGATTTAAGGCTTGTATATAAAATTATACATTTAATATGCTAGAAATAAGTTTTCTATAATTCAACTATATATCGGAGAAGATATTCTATATTAAGTTTTCTATTTTAGAACAGAAATAGTTGAATCGCTATTTTTTTCTGCAATACTTTTATGTATATTTGTTTCTCTATATACATAAGCTATAGTCAAATAACAGGCATAAAATAAACATATAAGGTATGATAATAAGATCTGATGTGGTGAAGAAATGGAAAAAAAAAAGAAAAAACCTACATTTGATTTTCAGTATAAGGTAAGTTACCATCAAGTTTAAAAAAGAAGATTAAATAAAAAAAAAAGATTTTTAGTGTAAGATGTGGACCAAATTAGTCAATACGCAACACATTTCCAAAAAGAATTCATTTGCTTGTTCTCATTTTTCCCTTATTCTAAACTTTCTGATTTGTTTACTTGTTGGAACTATTTTTTTATTATTATTATTACGGGTTATTGGATTGGGATGTGGAAACTCGATGAAAAGAGGGTGTAATTTAGTTTCAAAATATTGTTCAGATGAGCAAATTGTTGGTCAAATTTGATAGTTCGATTAACAAATTTTTTTAGATTAATTAGATAATTAACTTATTCAAATAGATTTATTTAGCATGGCTAGGGTGTTAATATTCATATATATGATATGAAGAGTTGTGCACAGGTGTGGAGAGGTCCAATTGGTGTGAAGGGTTCAACAATCTGTCAAAAATAAATAATTTTTCATTTTCCCGCAAATTTACTTAACAAAAAAAAACATCTACAAATAATTACAGTTTCAAATAAAATATTAAGAATCCTAAGATCATGGGTATATGCACTGATATATTATTCTGGAAATGTGTTGAATTGGATGTTCAGTTGTATCATGGAATTGGAATAGTTTTGAGTAATTCTAACTAGAAAGAACATTAAATAATCAAGCATGTGTGTATAACCAAGAAACGTAAAACTTAACAGTGATTCTATATCACTATAATTAATATTAAAAATTAAACAAATTGAAAAAGTTCGGGAGGATTAATATTCAGAAGATTCTGTACACTATTTTGAAAACAGTGATTTTTTATCTTTTTAAAAAGAATAATAAAAAAGTTTTTAAAACTCTGAAATGTATTCTCCAATCACGTATTAATTTAGTAATCAAGTTGAGCTAGAAGATTACGGCATTGACATAACTAATAAAATTTTATATAATAAAGTTTTTTTTTTTTTTTTTTGCAAATAATAAGCCTCAATTTACTAGTTATTTGCAGTGGGCATCCACCATATGTCTAATATTTGAAATGAGTATTATATGATCCATTGTCGTTCGTGAGTAATTGAAATTTCAATTGTTTTTTTTTATTCGGTCCTTTTTAATCGGACACATCACAAATCAAAATTGCCATTCCGATATATTAAATAGAAAGTTTGTTTAATATCTTTACATAACAAGAAATAATTGTACTAGCAAAAAAAGTTACAGTATTGACGCAACAAATCGCAATCGAACGGTTTTTATGCAAACAACTCCTCTGTACTACATTTCTAAAAATAAAAAACAATATTGATAAACAATACGAAGATACTCTCAATTCTCAAACATGTGAACTCAGTGTCAAGGATTAGGAGCTAGCCAGATTGGGGCAACATATTCAGAGCGGGAATTTTTGAATGAATAATATCTAGCCATTTTTTTTGTAACCAGGTTATAGATTTCTGTACAATTCCATCGAACCCATTCACAACCGTAAAATTTGACCTTTTATTGGGATCATGATCCAGTATAACAGTGTGCACCAACCATTGTTGGTCACATTTCATAGGGAAATCTACGTGGCCAAAAGAAACAGGAGGTAGGTTGTAACTTCTCCGGGTAAATGGATTCAGCATGCAGATGTTCAATGCAATGTCTACAGTGAAGAGCCAACCAAATGAAGAACCACACACGAATTGCCCGTGCAGCTCGGGTATGTCTATGTAGTAATGTTTGTTATCAGAAAGGTTGAAGAAAAGACGCTTTTTGGTGGCAATATCTTCACCTAGCACCAACCATGGCAGTTGCTGAGCTGGACGATGATGTTTTTCTGTTGCCACCGTGGACCAATTCCGACATACAGCGCTGAATCGATAATAATCAGGTAAGGGTAAGAAGCCAATTAGATACCCAGGGATGTCATTGGGGAGCTCCGAAAGGCTAGAAAGCAATACCATAGAATGTAACCTAAAAGTTTGCGCCAACTACACAAAAAATTGCGTTGAAAGATTAGACTTACCAACCTTTTGTTAGGGAACAACAGTGTAGCAGACTAGCAGGTGCCAGTAGAACTACTTACCAATGATTGGTAAAGATCTATGAGGATTTAAGAAAGCCAAGATTCAATGGTGGCTGTCATATCACTATTTTTCCTTTTTATATCCACTAATTTTAACGATATAATTTTTTTCTGATCTGATTAAAATCTAAAAATCAGTAATTTTAACGATATATTAGAAACGGTCCATACTCTAAAAATATAACCTTTCTTGTAATATGGCTTGTATATAAAATTTGAACATTTAGTATGCTACAATTAAGTTTTCTATATTTAAACTATTATATGAAAATAAAGTAAACACAAAATCGGAAGAACTTTATTGACTAAGTTTTCTATATTTAAACTCTTACTCATATCAATCTTATCAAATAAGTTATAAGTCAGATAAATAGATAAAAGGGTGTCATTGACAACCCTAAAGGTTGGATAACGAAGTTATGATCCAAATAATACACATGTTTATTTGTATGGGTCATATGAATTATCAAAAAACACATGTTTATTTCGTCTATTCATTTACAACAAGAAATAAATGCAAATATAATGTGAATTCAATTTCTGAACTTTAATACTATATATACTTTTTTATAAAAACGTAATTCAAAAGAACAGAATAATAAAATTGGAATTTCAAACACTACTAAACGACAGTAGAGCATATGCTCCACATTAACTAGTTAACGGACGTCCAACTAGCAAATTAGATTGGTAGCAACAAAGCAAATTTGATGAAGGAAATTAAAATTTTGAAAAGAAAATAATAATGATAAACAATACTATACAAAGATTCTTTCAAACTTGTCCATCTAATGGTGTCAAGGATTTGTCGCAAGCCAGGTTGGGGCAACATCAAAGGGGACAAATATGAAATGGATAATATATAGCCGAGCATTTGGTAACTATGTTATAGGTTTCTAGATCATTCCGTCCAATTCGGTAGAGGTTTGAAAAAGCTTGTGTGAAGTAAATAGCATTTGGGGTGCAACCAGAAAGTTGGATTGGATCAATAACAATAGGCGAATTGTTACCAATAAAAAATGCATGGCTATTAATATCCTTACACTCAGAATAAATTCCCTCCTCAAAATCAAGCTTGTGGACGACAACATTTGTGGTGACCTTTAGAAGCATCTTCTCTTCTTTATATCGTTGTAAGAGCAACAGTTCTCCTTTGAGGTCTACAATAAAATACTTGCAAGTTTTTCCAATCAATGGAACTTGATGCTGAAGCGGTACAAGTTTTGGATTCGGGCCAACATCAACAACAAAAATTTTATCAGAAGCAATATATCCAACAGCATAAAATTTTCCTTTAAAATATATAATGTCATTAATTTTATGAAGTTGGCCTATAGGTAATGTCCAAGTTATATCACCTTGTTTCCAAAAAGGCTACTCTTTTATAATAACCGCCTATTACCATCACCGTAAAATTTGAACTCTCACTGGGATCATGATCCAAGATAACCTTGCGCACTAAGTCACATTGTCGACATTTAAAGAGATCTCCATCGTTAAAATCAAGAGGAGGTAGGTCGTAGCTTTTCCTTGTAAATGGATTCAGCATACGGATGTTTAAATCGGTGTCTACAACAAAGAGCCAGCCAAATGAAGAACCACACACGAATTTCCTGTGCAGCTCGGGCATGTCTATGTGGTAATGTTTGTTCTCTGAAAGGTTGTAGAAAATACGCTTTTTAGTGGCAATATCTTCACCCAGCACCAACCATGGCAGTTGCTGAGCTGGACGATGATGTTTTTCTCTTGCCACCGTGCACCAATTCCGACATACAGCACCGAATCGATAATAATCAGGTATGCACAAGAAGCTAATTAGATACCCAAGCACGTCATTGGGGAGCTCTGACCAGTTTGGTGTCGACATTTGGTGCAACACCTGCCGTTCCCTCGCTCTGCATTATAATTAATAGAATCATTATTGTAACTGTCTCTATAGATATAAATTGGTCGGCGCCGCTGTTCTTTGTACACAAACTAACACATCACATATAATTAAAACTCTCAATAATAATCATCACTAATGTAATACTAAAATAGTAAAATATTCTGAATTATATGGGTTTCCTATATGGTGAAGAAATGAGTTTTTCTTCAAAAAAATAAAATTCAAAATAAGATATGACCTGGAAAGCTACAAAGCAAAACCATAGAATGTAACCTAAAAGTTTGGCGTACAAAAAAATTGTCATGAAAGATTAAACATAAGAAAGGTTAGGCCTACCAACCTTTTGTTACGGAACAACAGCAGACTAGCTAGCTGGTGCCAATAGAAATACTTAACAATAATTCGTAAAGATATTTGAGGATTGAAAAAAGCCAAGCATCAATGGCGTCTGTCAATCACCATTTTTCCTACCTTTTTATTTCCACTAATTTTGACGATTTAATTTTGTTCTGATCTGACTATTAATTCTGAAAATCACTATCGAGATATTCTATATGAAGAATGGTCCGGACACTAAATATATATATAACCTTTCTAGCATTTATGTCTTGTACATAAAATTTGTACATTTAATATGCTAGAAATAAGTTTTCTATATTTAAACTACTATACGAAAATAAAGTAAACAACAAATGGAAGAACTTTATTCATATATTTTTATTCAAACAAAATTAAGTCACATATAGAATATCTCGATTAGCACTGCAGATGGCAATCTCACGCTTGCTCACTTTCGAGCTCGAGGTACTACTACCTCTAATTTATGATAAATTATTTTCATTTTTATTTTTTAAACAATCAATCTGACTCAATTCTGTTCAATAATTATACTATCACTGAAACCAACATCTATTTCGGTGCGTAATCTGAAGCCTGGTTGCGGTTGCTTTCCTATGTAATTTTTATTTTGGAAGAATGGTAAAATGGGTACTTGATAAATTTAAAATGAGTTTTAGAAGGGTAATTATAGTGTTATGAATTGTAAACGGGTAATCTGTAATTTGAGAGGATAAACATGAAATTCCCTCATATTACCCATTTCTTACCTCTTTCAAGTAATTGGAAAATCATTTTCAAACTATAAATTTAGTCTTTTCTTGCTTACGTATTCCCAAAATTGAGTACGATTTCTCCTTTGTATTTATTCTGTGCGTATTCCCACAATTAAAGTGACAGCAGAGGCGCAAGTGGTAGCAAACATAAAAGAAAACCGGAGAGAAAAGAAAGATACCAATTTGAGTTGATCCCAAATGAAGATGCACGTCAGGTGCTTAACATGTTTATGTTCATATATTCTTTATTTATGTTACCTCTATATTACTTGAGAAAATAAAGAATCATGTTAGCCGTTTGAAATGTTTTGCTATTGTAAAGATTATAATTAAGATTTCTTTAACGTGTTTTAAGCACTTGGTTAATGTTTGTTTCTTGAAATGCGCAAATGCCTATTCAAGAAAGCATTACAGCTGAGTGTCCTGTGTGGAGTCCGGGTGCAAGTAGTGGGTTTCCCTCTTTCCGACAATCCTATTCTTTCATCAGCCCTTCCAGTTCTAGCCCCTCTTCTACCCTAGACCAATTCGCAACAGGCCATAATGCATCGCCTACATGACAACTACTTTAATTGAATATATATTCATCTTACATATATTACAAAACAAAATCAATACCGACCTACCAGAGTATGATGAGAGAAGTGTAGGTATTGTCTCTAGGTTCTTTTCCTAATTGTTGCTTCACTTCATGCAAAAGAAAACGAAATCACATCTTAATAATCACCTATATGAATTTAACCAATACTTAGGGCTTGTGAAATCACCTACCTGTATGAAAAGAAATTCCGCTTGTTTTCTTGCCCATCTCTGTACGACTTTCCTCTACCTGTATGCGGAACCCCCACATCTCGATGGAATTCCCTGCTCTCATTGCACCATTATTCTCATGCAAAATCTGACTCCATTCCCCAATCAAGCGATATGCTTTGTTGGATCGCAAGAACTTAAACACCATGTGATATTCTCTACCAAACCGGTCAAAAGCTCGCACCTTCAGTTCCAACTTCTCGTGAACTGATTCATGCTCTGCATCCGTTAGAACTCCTAACAGGGGAGTTGGCTCCACCTTCTTTGTTGTCAAGAGAAGTTGGCTTTCATATAGGTCGAGATCGGTTGTTTGAAAAGTCTTCTGCAGAATCCACATGGGGTACTATTTACCTGGAGAGGGCAAGATGATCTCCTCCTTTTTGTCAGTTTTCAATAATCACCTATATGAAATTATCAATTACCAAGATAATGAGTATTTTAAATATTAATAATCTTTATCGATTCTGAAAAAAACTAACATTATAATTGCATTTATTATTATTTCTCTAATGTTAGGATTTCTGATATCAGCTTTTTCAAAACACTACATCAACTGTAAAAATACAAAGCACTCTGATTTTTCTATAATTGAATAATTTGAACAATATAAATTAAACTAATACTCACTCTAACAATCTACACTATTTCAATGAACTCTCTGTTTTACTTTTTGATTTACTCCAATATCACAAGCAAATTTAGCCTTTGTTGGAAAATAATATTATTTAATATAAATATTTAGTTCTATATACTATATGCACTTGAGCTCTATTTGTAAAATTTTATGTAAGAAATGACATTAGTAGGGTTTATAAAGTGTCACGGGGTCATCTAATTGGAAAGACTCACCTAACAAAGAAATCATGCATTTGTTGCCTTATCCATGCCTCATAAATTTTGTGATTCGTCGCTGTTTCTATTGTTTTAGTTGGTATCATGCATATTTTGCAATGACGGAGCACATAGTCAAAAATGAAACTTGCCTTTCCTGACTTCAACTTTGTTAACAATACGGTCCAATTTCTTTATTTTTTTAAAGAATTATATGTGATATTAAAAAGAATTATAGAATGCTATCTGCGATGGTATACTGACATAAATGTCCTTTTTCTATTAAACAATGGTATCCCATTCTTGTACTTACCATAATATTTCGTTCTATAATATACTTCTATTTTATGCTTTTCTCAGAAAGATTATAAAAAATGTACTAATATTTAAAATAAATATAAAATTGTCACTTGAGAGGACACCACCATTGCTTTAAGAAATGGATTGAATTCTCAGAGAGAAAGGAGACAAAAAATTTGATATATAGATCCAAATAATATGGATTCAGATCAAGATCGGGTGATAGATCTTTTAAACATTAATTCCGGCTTACCTAATAAAATCAACAATTTTAAAGACTAGTGAAATATATTTTTGGTGAGAAAGAAAAACAAGGATCATTATGTATTTTCAAATCATAAACCACCTATGCCAAATTCTATTATGAGAGCCATTTATATGCCAAATTAAAGAATGATTACAGCATATTATTTGGAGACGACGTGTGGGATTTTTATAGCTGGTTAGAAGAGTATCTTTTCATTTAATTTCATTATTGGTACTAAGGAATTGTATTGAACTAACCGCGCATACTTTAAATTAAAACCATGCAAATTAATTAGTAAAATTGTATCCTACTATGCACTACACTTTGTTAAATGTACCAAATCTTTTCAAGAAGAATAAAAAATAAACTTTTTAATAAACAGTTTTCTTATTTTAGAAATATATTGGTTCGTAATAACATTGTAATGTGCTAATTAAAGATATATAGTCTAGGTTGTATTCGAAAAAAAGGTAGGATTAACATGGGTTAGGGTAGGCCGGATTGAATCCGTATCACCTCAGGTGCCTGAGGTGCAAGTGTAAAATCAGGACCGTTCTTTTTACTTTGTGCGAATCTCAAAGCAGACACTCTATAGTTTTAATAGGCACCGGATCAAATTTGACCCAGTTGAGATTAATCTGGGCTGTCTGTTTTGTTAGATTGTAGCTCAGGTACCTTGGGGGCACGGACTCAGCCTTATTTATTCCAATGTCATAATAAATTGGAAGATCATATATCGGTTTAATATGATCGTAATGGGCTGAAAAATATTCATTCTCCTTGTTTTCCAAAGAAAATGAGAATCCTTACTAGCATGTTTATTTCAAGACAAAATTAAGAAGTATGTATAAAAGGGAAAACTGGTTAAACCAAGAAAAAAAATAGAAAAAAAAAAGGTGTTCCAGCCCTCAATATTAGAATATTCTTATGCTGAATATAGCACCGCAATTATTTTTAAAAATAATAGAGATGTATATATCTTTACATATCCGAAAAAAAAATTATATTGAAAGGTAAAATAAGAGAGTTCTATATAGCACTGTATTAACTAACGTTCAATGACTTGACCTTGCTAGCTAGTTATTCTTGATCATCTTTTGGGCAGTACATTTATTATTTATTATATTTCAAATTACGTCTATTTTTAGTTTAATTCCCCAGTTATCCCTCAAAACTTCCCGGTCTACTTTTTACCATGATTTTACTGTGTCCAGTCCCCACTCCAACTTTCCTTATTTAAAACCTTCTTCATTAAAGCAAATTCTCGTCTCTCTTATCTCCTTCGTTCTCAGATTTAGCGACTTTCTATGAAATAAAAGAATTCTTTGAAGCTATTAAAGACTTCATCTTTGAATTTAAGTAAATATAGTCAACTGGCTCTTGTAAAATTATCAATAAAAATGACAATTTTTTAAAATCCATTAGAAAATTCAATTAGAGCCGGACCTCTCATACATTGGATTAGATCAAATCAAATATTGCTTCACTTTTACTAATGGAATGAGGCAAAAGAGATCATGTTTGTTCTGCCAATTTATAAATTTTATAATTATTACAATTAAATTTTTTTCAATCCAAAATACAATTTAAAATCTTGCCAGAGGATGCTCAAGTCTCTAATGTCAAAAGTCACTATTAATGGATTTAGTAGATGCACAAAGATAATTATTTGAGTTCAAAAAGTAGTGTTCATTATCACGAAACCCTTTACCAATCTTTGTCCCAGTTTTTTCATCCAGAAAGATAACATTTATACAAGAGAAAATTACTTCACAATTAAACTTTTGTGCTAGCTTTTGTACTGAAAGTAGGTTTATTGGAAAAAATTTCAAATATAGCACGTTATAAATATGTTTGGTACAAAAATTGAGTTCACCTATGCCATTTATGTGAACCTTCATACCATTAGCTACCATGACAAATTATTTATTTTTATTTTTGGCCAAATCTAATATTTAGAAATTTTTCGTTACCAAACATGTGGTCAGTACATAATTATATAAATTTATTTATATCTAATACAAACCGATATTCTCTATTTTGTAATATTACTAGATTGCAAAAGAGATCTTTGCTTTGAAACTTTGGCATTCAGTGATGGCATTGATTCGAATGACAATGAAATCACTATGGGGCCTTATCATAGCTTGTGCGTTCTGCTCTCTTCGCGTTAACAGAGTCTACTATATCACTCCAATTCTTGCTGCTGGGGATTTACCCGTGACTTTTTTTCTCTTAGTTTTCTAACTACTCATTGCAAAAGAAATCGTTTATTGTTGTATTTGCTAATTATAAAGAATACGTCACTAAACAAGTGCTCCCCTATTTGTCTTGATCACTGAACACGTTACCATTTGCGGGTAGATGATGCCCTCCTCTCCTACATCGTTTCTTTGCCTGTGCTGACCTGGCAACCTTTTCCTTTCTATCTAACTGACAAGTCAGTGATGCCACCATTGCATCCAGTTTGAACTGAACTAACGGAGGCTATGGTTTTGGAGCCAGCTTTATCATGAAATTAAGAGAACTCATGTTTGTCGGCTGGCTGATGCCCATTGGTTTATCCCGCAGCTCTAGAAGTTCCTGAATAATTATGAAAAGAATTAATTCCTCAATTAGCAAAAAAGCAAATTAGATCAAAAACATCCTTCAACCTCAAATTTGCCCCAAAGAAAAAAAAGTAATTCAAATCATAAAACAACAAGGACAAAATAATTACGCCATTTCAATCAACTCTCTCTTCTTTTAGATTTACTCCAATATCATAAGCCAATTTAGTCTTTCTTGGAAAATAATATTATATAATATTAATATTTAATTCCATATACTATATGCACTTGAGCTCTATTAGAAAATTTTATGTAAGCAATGACATTAGTAAGGTTTATAAAGTGTCACAGGGTCATGTAATTGGAAAGACTCACCTAACAAAGAAATCATGCATTTGTTGTCTTCTATATGCCACATAGATTTTGTGATTAGTCGTTGTTTATATTGTTTTAGTTGGTATCATGCATATTTTGCAATGACGGAGCACATAGAGTCAGAAGATGAAACTTGTCTTTGCTAACTTCAAATTTTTCTTTTTTAAATATGGTGCTATTTCTATTTTTTTTAAAGAATTATATATGATATTCAAAAATATTATTTTATCATATCTCACCTAAATTTTGTTTCTAAAATGTACTTCTATTTCTATACTTTTCTCAGAAAAATTACAAAAAATTATAATATTTAAATAAATATAAAATTATATTACTTTAAATGATACCTCAATTTAGTGAACAATTTTTGCATGAAGTCAAGCCTTAACCTTAAAAAGTCGTTGTACCTGTAGAATATACAAAAGCGGGGGGATGTATATCTTAAATTTGCCAAATATTTTGTTTGTCGCCATAAAATTCGTTTTCACAACAAAACTTGAATTTTTAAGATAAAAATGAGTATACACAAAACTGAATTGAAACCTGCAATTTTTTTGAGGCGCCTGTCCGTTTAAATTCAGCCAATTTGTCTCAAATTGAATTGTAGAATTAATGAGTCAAACTTGTTTGGAAGAGGCGTTGGTTTTTCCACAATTAATTAGGTGTGTTGAACAGAGAGAAGGTGAAACGATTAATATGGAGAACAAGATGAATGGTTCGGATTGACCATTAGAATTTTGAAAACTCGAATATTTAGCCATAGCACTGTAGTCCTCTATGCAACCCATAACACCAAAGCCTTACTCCATTATAAAATAAAAATAATAAAACTATATATGATGACTGTCACTTCATGATCATGAATTATTTTTTTAATCTTGCAAATAACTTAATTAGTCAGGAACTTGCCAATTATACAATATGGAGTTCTGAAAGCAAAATTAGAGAAAAGATGCAAGTTGCAATTATCCAATTGTGACGCAAAATTAGAGAAAAGGTACAAATCAGAAACTAAATCTTTTTAAGCATTGTGACGAAAGCAATTACACGGTTCAGAGGTAAGCTGTACTGAAAGCAATTACACTGGAAAAAAAGAAGTTAAGAATACTACATAGTTATTTCCATATAGGATGTTCATTTAACATATGCAATGCCAAACCAGCTACACTTTCATTCATAAAGAGTGACAACCTAAAAGCCAGAATAACATGGAAAAAACAAAAAAATATCGCTTGAAAAATTATTATCAAGAATATGATGATGATTTTTAAAAACAAAGAACTTATATATTTTTCAAAATTGATGGACAAATCTTCATCAAATTTGAAATTCATCCGTGTCACAGCTTTAAAAACCTCAGGGATCCTCATAAATTTGAGGCACTCTGCTTTTAGTTGACACTGCAGTTGTGTTGCTTGGCCAAAATTAATGTAGTCGCAGCGTTGCTCACATCGAGATTCTTGCACAGTACATTTTCACAAATCAACCTCAACCTCTCCAACTGGTAACTATTTTTTCAGTTATTTGTCCGTTAGAAAGAAGATTAGAAGAGAAAAACAAAAAAAAAATATTATACATACCTATCTGCTGCTACTAGCAAATTCTGAGCCGTCAATCTTAGACTTTTTCTTTTCACTTTCATCATCACCAGGCTCTTCAAAATTGGGTAGTGAATCAGAATATATGAGGCTTAGGTTTTGATTATTTATCCAGTACCACAGATGCCTAACATCGACGGCGTGACTCAGAGTGGTAGGACCCCTGCAACACAACATGCGTTATCCACTTGTGCTGCGTTGTCCATCCTGTGCATATCCCTTATAAATATTGCTTTAATGACAAGCAATGAAAGAGGTGAATTCTAATAGTAAGGTTGATCCTCTCTTTATCTATATTCATAAAGAACAAGTTGTCATTGCTTAGAAAGAGAAAGAGGAGAGAAATCACTTTGCAGTTCTTCTGACGGTTTGCGAAGAACAATTCAAGTATTGTTCTAAATCACTTTGCAGTTCTTCTGACGGTTTGTGAAGAACGATTCAAGTGTTGTTCTAAAGAATACTATGGACAAAGGTATGTAATCTATTTGATTGATTCACACGTAGAGATTTTGATTTCTAAGATCTTTGATTTTCTTTTGACGATTTTTAATTCCGCTATCGAAACTTTAAAGATGATTAGTTGTACTCATGATAATGATTGTGTGTAAGTAATTAAGCATGAAATAAAGACTACTTACATGTGGTATCAGAGCATAGGTTTTGGATTTCATAATCTCTCGATTAAGTTACTTGTCTTATGAATTTTTATTTTATTTTATTTTCTTTTAATGATTTGTGAATGAAATTTGCAATAACTTTGAATTATGACGGTATTGCTAGACACCAAAGTGTTCTTATCCTAAAGAAATCAAAGTATACTAAATTTAATGGTTAAAAAATTAATTAATCATTTATTAAGATTATATGATATTAAAATATGTCATATAATAAATTTAATGATTTAATTAATTAGTAGATTATGAGATTTTATGAATTGCCCAAAGGTTGATTGTGATCTCATAATTTACACAACTTAAGTTGATAATTTACGTTATTCCTCAATTGTTAGTTACCCAAAGGCAACAACATGCATTGAAACAATAAAATTATCATATTAAAGTATTTTCTAGTAAAATATTATGTTTAATATATCTTAATAAATCCCAAAGGATAATTAGGATATATTAATTAAGTTATTGCTCCGAAAATCTGAAGTTATAAATTATTGCGTTATGTCTCCTATCTTCTGATCTTATCTTGAATTAAGTTATATTATGTATTTTTAATTTAAATATTTAAGTTATGAAATTTCGAAATTATTTAAAGATGGAAAAATCAAAGTATAATATATTATGTTTTCTTATTTTCTTTTCATTGATATTTCTTCTGTAAATTTCGGAAAGATTTATTTATCTTAATTTTCCTTATAATCTCCTCTAATTTATTTTTTAATTTTTCCTTCTTATCTTCTTTATTAAAATTACAGTTAATGTACCTGTATCGATGCAATCGCATGCGTCATCTGTGACGGTCTTTAATGGTCTTAACTTTGCTGAATGGAATGAACAAGTCCAATTTCACTTAGGTGCACAGGACTTGGACATAGCATTATTAGTCGATAAGCCCGATGCTATAACTGATGAAAGCAGCGAGGAAGATAAGGCCTTTATGGCAGAATGGGAACGTTCTAACAGGTTATGCCTTATGTTTTTGCGAATGACGGTTGATGGAAACATTAAGGTTGCTCTTCCGGACACGGATAATGCTCAAGAGTTTCTAGAAAATGTCAAGGCACGCTCACAAACAGCCGATAAGTCGCTTGCTGGTGCGCTTATGGCAAAACTTACCACCATGAAGTATGATGGTAGTCGCACTATGCATGCACATATCATAGAAATGACATCTCTCTCCGCAAAACTTAAGAGTTTGGGAATGACAGTTGATGAAGGGTTTCTAGTTCAATTTATTTTGAACTCTCTGCCGAATGATGTTTATAGTCCGTTCCAAATTAATTATAATGCTCAAGAAAAGAAATGGAACATAAATGAATTGACTAGTAAACTTGTTCAGGAAGAGGCAAGGCTTAAGGAAATGAAACCTAACACTGTTCATTTTTCAAACCTAGAAGCTGGGTCGGGTTCTAATGCTAAACCAGGGAAAGCTAAGACTAAGAAGAAGGGGAAAGCCTTTCAAGTGTCTTCTAATGCAAGCTTCAAGAAAGAAGGGAACAAACTAAAGTGCCATTTTTGTCGTAAGATGGGTCACTTTCAGAAGGATTGTCTGAAAAGGAAGGTTTGGTTCGAAAAGAAAGGTATGAATCATACTTTTGTTACTTTTGAATCAAATTTTATTGATGTTCCTAATAATACTTGGTGGATTGACTCGGGCTCTACAACTCATATTTCAAACAACTTACAGGGATTTCTTACGATCCAAACCACAAGCCAAAGACAACAAAGTGAAAGATATGTAATTATGGGCAATAAAGACAAGGTGCCAGTCGAAGGAGTCGGTACATACCGACTTATATTAAGTTCTGGCAATATTGTCGATTTGTATGATACATTATATGTACCTTTGTTTTCTCGCAACTTATTATCTGTATCTAAGTTGGATGACTGTGGCTATGTATTTAAATTTGGATCTAAATGCTTTAGTTTATATAAAAATAATTGCATGATTGGTTGTGGCAATTTGATTGATGGATTATATAAATTAGAGTTAGATAATTCTTATGTAGAATCTCTGATTACCGTGAACAATACTATTGGAATGAAAAGAAATATGAATGATGAAAAGTCAGCATACTTGTGGCATAAAAGATTGGGTCATATATCCAAAGAAAGAATACAACGTTTAGTGAAGTCCGAAGTTCTTCCAAACTTGGATTTTACTGACTTAGGTGTATGTATCGACTGTATAAAAGGCAAACAGACAAAACATACAAAGAAAGGTGCCACTCGTAGCTCTCAACTTCTAGAAATAATTCACACGGATATTTGTGGACCATTTGATGTTCCCTCCTTTAATAAAGAAAAGTATTTCATCACCTTCATCGATGATTTTTCACGTTATGGGTTTATTTATCTTCTAAATGAGAAGTCACAATCTATTGATGCACTTGAGGTGTTTATAAATGAGGTTGAAAGACAGTTAGAAAAACAAGTGAAAATCATTCGATCTGATCGCGGTGGGGAATTTTATGGTAGATATGATGAATCAGGACAAAATCCTGGACCTTTTGCTAAGTTCTTAGAAAAGCGTGGTATATGTGTGATGCGCGCAAAAGCGTATGCACAAAGTTTCAGTACAATAAGATGTACCTTTTAAACCTTTAACACGCGTTTGAGTTAAATTGCAAGTGCACAATTCTATCAAAGTAGTATTTTAGGTATTATCCACAGGGAGTACGATAAAAACTTAGTTCAAACTTTAGTAATAAATTTCAGAAAATAAAATAAAGTAAAGTGCAATAAAAGTAAATTGGGGGGTTTGTTCTAACAATTCCTAAGGTTGGGTTCAATACCCAAAAGAAAGGAGTTTGAAACAATAATTGTAAATAAAAGTAAAAGAAAGGAATTGATTTGCTTTCAAGATTTAGAGATCTAGGGGTCTTTGGTCTACAATTCCTTGCTAACTCTATTAATTCGGTATTTGTTTGAATTCATGTATGATTTGACGAGGTTTCTAACCTAATATGTTATTAAGGGTTACTTTCGTAAATTAATAACGTGCCTAGGTAACTCGAACTTCTCAATGAAGTTCCCCACCCTAGCTACCTAGACCTATAAGCTCTTGTTAGTCTCTCCTCTCCTCAAATATTGGTACTTCGCAATTAAGTCCATCATACCAATACCCGATTTGAATTGAGATGTCCTAATTAGGGTTTGACTTCACGATTAGGTTCTTCACCAAATTCCTAACCTTAATTTCTATAGTTCCGGCTTAGATTAAATTGGTTACAATCTTAACCTAAACCTAAGGTATTTGCATTCATAGTTTGGTACTATCCTATTGATCACAGTCAATTTTGGTTCTTTCGAATTCAAAACGGGATACTACAATTCAAGTACTAACTATGTAATTAACACAAATTATTAAATCACAGAAATTAACAATCAAATCCCATAAAACAATCATAATAAAAACAAATAACCGAATAAAATAGAATTAAACAAGTTCATGCATTGACCTAAACCCCTAGAGAGAGATCTACTCCCTCATGGAGAGATCCATTACAAAAATTGGCAAAGTAAGAAGAAATGAAATAAAGAAGTAATTACACCCTTTGACAAATCAAAGCCTCTATCTTGCCGACTTCTTGCTCAGGAAACCCTTCTTCTCCTTGCTTGAAAGCTTTCCTTTTCTCCAGAATTTATCGCTAAGATTGTGTGTGTGTGTAGAGAGAGAATGAAAAATGAGGGATGATGAATGGGAAGAGATGATAGAGAGGGATGTGAAGAGATGATATGAGATGAGATGAGATCCCCTCTTTTATAGCCAAGGATCATGTCCAATTAAGAGCCTAGGAAGTGGAGTTAGTGGGTGTTATATTTGGATTGTTTTTCAGGATTGTCTTGTCCACATGTGGCTGTCAAAACGCGTCCATGATGCACCAAAAATAGAAAAACTGTCAAAAACGTGCAATTTTGGCTTTCTGCGGGTCCAGTGCGGGTTCTCGAGCCGCACTGCGGGTGGGCTGATCCGCACTGAGAAAAAATTTAGTTTTTAGTTTCTCATGTTGTAGATCTTCTCGCTAGCTTTCCAAAAAGTGGTCATAAGCCTTAATCGGAGTTACGAGTCAAAAGTTATGACCGTTTTAAGTTCAGACTCTATTTTTGGCTGACTGCTACAGTGCGTCCGCACTGCAATCCGCATTGCTACAGTACCATCCGCACTGCTACAGTGTCATCCGCGCTGGATCCGCACTGCGTCCTCACAATCTGCACTGGATCCGCACTGCGTCCTCAGTACCAGAGTGCAGCTGCATCGAGATCCGTGCATCCGCACGGATTTTGATGTATAGCTTATTATACCTTTTCAAAATTGGCGCGCGTCCAGAAATCCATCTAAGTACTTATTTTGGTCATATTCCAAACCGTGTGTTCGCAGTGGGTATTTTTCTTCGGTTTTGCACGGATTTTGATGTATAGCTTATTATACCTTTTTAAAATTGGCGCGCGTCCAGAAATCCATCTAAGTACTTATTTTGCCATATTCCAAACCGTGTGTTCGCAGTGGGCATTTTTTCGATTTTTCTTCATTTTTCTTCATTTCCTGTAAGTTAAAACCAAGCAAACGCAGTAACTTGATCCTAGGTGTAATCTATTCACTTTATATTCAAAATACAAGATATTTGGTGTTATTTCGTGATAAAAATCAGATCGAATATATATATAATTTAGGCCTATCAATGTGCGCAATACACTATGCCCGGCACACCACAACAAAATGGTGTTGCTGAACGTCGTAACAGAACACTTATGGATATGGTTCGAAGTATGATCAGTCACTCAACTATGCCTAAATCCTTGTGGATGTATGCACTTAAGACCGCCATGTATTTACTAAACCGGGTTCCAAGTAAGGCAGTAGAAAGGACTCCTTTCGAACTGTGGACGGGAAGGAAACCAAGTTTGCGTCATATACATGTATGGGGTTGCCCTGCGGAGGTACGTTTGGATAACCCACACGAAAAGAAATTGGATTTCAGAACTGTTAGTGGATTCTTTATTGGATATCCAGAGAAATCCAAAGGTTTCAGATTTTACTGTCCGAATCATAGCACGAGAATTGTTGAATTCGGAAATGCACGTTTCATCGAGAATGCTGAAGTCAGTGCAAGTAGTTCTGATCAATGTAATTCTGATCTTCAAGAAATTACAGAACAAGTTACTGTTCCTTTGTCTGTTATTTCGAAAGTAGTTGTTCCGACAGTTGTTTCGAAAGTACTTCATCTGACTATTCCAGAACAACCAACTGCTACTGAGAACATTCCGATTGATAACATCGTTGTTGATGATGTAGTTGAACCAAATGATATGCCATTAAGAAGGTCTACCCGTGAACGGAGATCGGCTATATCTGACTATTATTTAGTTTATCTACAAGAATCTGAAATTGATTCTACAATTGATGATCCGGTTTCATACAAGAAAGCTATTGAATGTGAAGAATCCAATAAATGGATTGATGCCATGAAAGACGAGTTAAAATCAATGGAACAAAATCAAGTCTGGGATCTCGTCAAATTGCCTCACGATTCCAAACGAGTTGGATGTAAATGGATCTTTAAGATCAAACGTGACTCAAAAGGCAAAATTGAACGATATAAAGCTAGACTGGTTGCCAAAGGTTTCACTCAGAAAGACGGCATTGATTATAAAGAGACATTTTCGCCCGTCTCTAAGAAAGATTCTTTGCGTATCATCATGGCTTTAGTGGCTCATTACGATCTTGAGTTACACCAAATGGACGTTAAAACTGCTTTTTTGAATGGAGAACTCGAAGAGGAAGTCTACATGGATCAGCCCGAGGGCTTTTCAATTGGGGGAAAGGATATGGTTTGCAAATTGAAAAGGTCGATATATGGGCTGAAACAAGCATCACGACAATGGTATCTCAAGTTCAATGATGTGATTACTTCTTTTGGTTTTAAGGAAAACATTGTTGATCGTTGTATATACTTGAAGGTAAGTGGGAGTAAGATAATGTTTCTAGTTCTATATGTTGATAACATTTTACTTGTGACTAACGATCTTGGTATGATGAAAAGCACCAAGAATTTTCTCTCGAAATTTTTTGAAATGAAAGATATGGGTGAGGCGAACTATGTGATTGGAATAGAAATATTTCGTGATCGATCACAAAGTTTGTTAGGTTTGTCTCAGAAAACATATATTAACAAGATTCTCGAGAGATTTAAGATGGAGAAATGTTCAGCTGGTAAGGTACCGATTCAGAAAGGGGATAAA